>JAQZBX010000865.1:0-72500 GCA_029593785.1 Cabassous unicinctus
CATTGGTGTTTAGAATTCTTTCTTAAAACACGAATAACACCAAAACAATGTTTTGGTAAGTGTGACTATATTGAAGTTAAAAACTTCTGTATGACACATGACATCATTAACAAAGAGAAAATTCAAGCAAAAGAACAGAGGGCATTTGCATTATATATTTCCTATGAAAATATTTTATCCAAAATAGTTAAAGAATGCCTATAAATCAATAAGAAAAAATATAAATAATCCAAACATCAAGAATCAGAAATATATATGGATAGGTAGTTCAAAAGGAAGAAAGCCATCAAATTTGTGATAAGAAGCTCATCCTCATTAATGCTCAAAGAATTTAAATTGTATTTCATACCCAAAAGATTAGGAACAATTAGAAAGTCTATAATTCTAAGTAATTCTGATTAGTTAGAATATGGGCTCATGGGCATTCTCATGCATCATTAATGGGAGAGTAAACCGGTATAAGGCTTTGCAAGGCAATTGGCAATATCTGGTAAAATTAAAAATGTACCTCCCTTATGAGCCAGCAAATTTACCTTAAGGTATCTACCTTAGAGGAACTTGAACAAGGACACAGAAATCATGCAAAAGCTCTTTATTGTGTACAATTTTTTAGGAAAAGTTTAAGCCATCTAAATGTCCATCAATAGGGGATGGATAAATTGCTGTATATTTACATAATTAAATATTTATGTACTGTATAATTACATGATTGCCATATATTTTTAAATGAAACAGAACTACATTTATAAACGTGGAAAATTTTCTAAATAATAATATTGATTGGGAAAGAAAAAATGTATGTCATAAACGATACATGTTGTATGGCATCACTATGTAAAATTTCAAAACTCAGAAAATAATAATGAACATTGCAAAATTACATATTGTTTTTATACAAATGCATATGTTATAATGGGATAAAAATAGACTAAAACAATATATGCTAAATTCAAGGTAATATTCTTTTCTTGGGAAAGTGAGAGAGGAATGAGATGGTGTGCCTTTAATCAAATACATGTTTTGGTTCTAGTTTCAAAATCTGAAGAAAACATAGCAAAGTATTAGCATTTATAAATTCTAGTTTGGTACAGTACATGGGTATCTGATATGTCCTTTTCTAATATTTTAATATCCTTGAAATATTTGGCAAACAAAATAGAGACAAAGAAGGAAAGGAAAGGGAAGGGAAAGGAGAGAAAGAGAGGAAGACAGACTTGGTCTTTGGAGAGAGTCAGCTCTGCAATTCTGGTAGCTACTGTGGTTTAGTAGAGAGAGCTTGGCTGTTGGCTCAGGTTGACTTATGTTAATTCTAGCTTCTATGAACTTGAAAAAGTTAATTATTGGAGGACTCTGTTTACCCATCTGTTAAATGGATCGATTAAAATTTAACTGAACGTTTTCTCTGGAGAATAAGTAGAGAAACTATATAAAATGCCCAGTGCCGAGCCTACCGCCCACCCACTACACACTGAGTGCTCCATGAATAGTAATACCTTCTCTCTTCCTTTACGCAGTGGGATGCAATCAAGACTGTACAGAAATTGCACCACCTGAGCTCACTGGAGTGAACTGAATGCCTCCTTCTGATGTAGTCTCTTTCTTCACTTCAGTAAAAGTAATTTTGTAAAGAAATTAAATGCCTTTGGCATGAACAAAGATGTTGACTATAGAGAAAATTGTAGGGCTTCAGTTTCCACCGAAGTATCCATTAAAAGGGTAGGTGAGGAAGTTCCCATGGCTCAAATCACTCATTTAAGGAGATCATAAAGGGCACAGGCCCTTCACCTTAGTTGTAAATGACCTTACTTTGCAGCACTGAATGGAACACGCAGTAGGGTCAAGTGCAGACTCAATGACAAGAATTAAAGTCCAAAGCTCCCTAATGAGATCTGTGTTCATTCCTTGTGGTTCAAGGAACCCTGTGGTTAATAATTTACAGCTTGCAGGGTCAATCTCCTTGGAGAAACAGAGTTAAGTTAGGCATTCCCTGGGCTGTATAAGCAGCACTGTCTGTAGTAGGAAGCTTGACCCCCCTTTTATCATGCCAGAAAATTCTTGGAAGGCAGCCACTGCCTGATATTTGTGGTTCCATAAGCATTTGACTCTGAAAAGCCCCTCATTCTGGAAAATGACCACTGGTCAGTTGCTAATACATGAGAGGTAGAATAAAAAGTCACTCTTTAGAAGGACAAAGAGGATGAAGGGAAAACCTCATGAGGCTAAGCATGTAGCATGTGTGATGTCTACCTTTGAATAAATCTATATGTAGGTTTAATATATGCATAGCAAATGCCTGCATATTAAGTTCCACACACACATATAAAAACAGCAAAACAGTTGTTAAAAATGATCTACCTTTTCTTTGTATAAAAAGAAAAATTTGTCAAAATAGTGGAGTAAAATAGTCTAAATTCACATAGGCTTCAGGCCCAATATAAACTCACTGTCTTGGACTTATTGGGCTGAAAGAAACCTAGAAAGGTGTTTCATTCATTTCTCTTTTCTTTGCACAAAAATGGGCAACCCAGGCAATTGTTTGCCCTCTTATTTAAAAAAAAATGTTGGGGAGGGGGAAATGTAAGGAATGTATGAACTTCCTTGGACAGAAATGTCCCCCTGCCTTAAAAAAAAAAAAAAAAAAAGAGTCCTCCATTTTGAAATCCATTAGCACCGTTTCTAAGGATTTTTAATATTAAGCATAAAGATTCACATAAGACATCTAATAACTGAATCAGTGGTTGTAATTTGTACATTTTCTAAACATTCTGTCTCTAAGGTAACCTATTTCTACCTGACAGCTGGAGGGGCTGGAAAGAAGTGAGAAGATACAGACATGATGAAGTTGCAGCCAAGAGTGAGGTGGTCACCAGTTGATGGATCGATTCCGACAAGAATAAAACAATTCATAGAAATCAATGTCACTGACCTGCAGATGCATCTCAGAATTGCTGCTGCACTAGAGATGAGTTGCAAACACTTTCTTGTGCCTTTCAATAACCCTAGCACCCAATAGTCATATTAGAAACTACCTATGAAACCTGAAATTCATGATAAAATGTCACCCACAGACCTGCAACAGGTTAGGCAGGCCTAAGAAATCCAGGCAGGCAATAAAGAAATCAGAGTTGTTTTGCTGGAAATAACTGGTATTTTGCTAGGAGTTTCTGATGTAATTCAGGGAAGAGATGGAATTGCCTTGCCAAGAGTATTTGAAAACATCCAACCTACCTGCACATCGATGGTCTCACTGGGGAGGAGACCCAAGCTTGAACAAGCTGTCTGTTTGCTTGTTTTCATACAAGATGGAAACTACCCTGGGCCTGGTCCAGCCTAGCTACTACATTCAGCACTTGTGGTAGGTTAAAAGATACCAGGTGTGATGGTTAAGTTCATGTATCAACTTCGCCAGGTTATGGTGTTTAGTTGTTTGGTCAAGCAAGCACTGGCCTGACTGCTACTGTGAGGAGATTTCATGGACTTAAATCATCAGTAAGTTGATTGCATCTATGACTGTTTACATCTACAATCAACCCAGGAGATTGCCTTCTATAATGAAAGAAGTCTCATCCAATCAGTTAAAGGTGTTAAAAGGAGAACTGATGGTTTCAGCGTCGGAAGAGAAAATTTCCATTTCTACTTCAGCCAGCTAGCTTCTCCTTGGCAATTCATCAAAAACCTTCACTGGAGTTCCCAGCCTGCGGCCTGCCCTTTTGAATTTGGACTTACCCATCCTCACAATTGCGTGACACAATCCTTGTAAAACTCTCGTAATACTTACATAGATACAGATGGAGATAGAGATGGAGGTAGAAAGATATAGAGATAGAGATAGAGAGAGAGATAGAGAGAGAGATAGAGATAGAGATAGATCTCCTGTCAGTTCTGTTTCCCTAGAGAACCTTGACTGATATTCCAGGCAAGGACATCTGACTGCAACTCAGTTTCGGGCCAAAGGAGCAGTAAAATTAATGGATCTTTACATATGTTGGCCCTTTCCTGCCCCTAGTCAGGTTCCACCACTCTTTTGCTCCTTGCTACTGTCTTTTTTTTTTTCTTTTGTTTCCTTGCTACTGTCTTGCCCCACCTTCCTATTCTTTTGCCTCACCTCCCACCTCTGCTACCAACACAGCAGGAAGACACAGAGCTCTAATTCTGAGAGAGCTGGGTTTCCTGGAGAGAACAGGGGATGCAGAGGCAGAATACACAATAACACCAGCTCCTTTTACTAGCAAGCTTTTTTGTAACATTTAGCTGGGCACTAGGTTATTATTTCCATTTTAAGGATCAGGAAACCAAGACTTAGAGAATCCGGCTTATCTAAGGATATGCAGTGAATTATTGGTAGAGCTGGGATTCTAAACCTGGGGATATTATCTCAAAACTCACACTCTTAATGCCATATTCCACTGTCCACATTTGGCATAACTTTGTGACTTACTAGTTGTGGAAACTTGGGTCAATCAGTGTCTCTCTGAATCTCAGCCATCTTATTCATAAAATAGGGTAATTCGCCTTTTCTCTTTATTCAGAAAAAAATATGTGAGGTACTGGGCTACTTATTGGGATATAGAAGTGAAAGAAGAGGTGGGAAGGGAGAAAGAAAGAATGAAAAAATGAAACCAAATTAATATGTTACAGTGTGTGGAAAAAAGCTATTAACTAAAATAAACCATGGGATAGTATAACCCAGTTATGCATGGTGGGCATTAATTTAGATGGAGTGTTCAGGGATGGACTCTTGCAAAGTTGATATTTGATTCGATGAGACCTTGAAAATAACAATGTGCCATCCCTGTGAATTCCATTTCTAGTAGTGGGCAAACTGTGTGCAAAAGTCCCAAAGCAGGAAGAGACTTGGCGTGTGGAAGACCAGAAAGAATCAGTGAGTCTGGAATAGAGTAGGCAAGTAGGAGAGTGAGTGGCCGGGTTCTAGAGGTTATTCTAGGGAGTTTGAATTCAATTTTATCCCATCCTGTCCTGTCCTGCCCTATCCTATCCTATCCTACCCAAAAAATTATTTATCAATTGCATACTTTAATCAACGGAAACAAGAAAGACCAGATTTCTATAAACGGTAATAGGAAGTCTCAGAGATAGAAAGCTAGTAATGTAGAAACTGAGTGATGATGAATATGAAAATGCTTTGGAAAAGTTAAAGTTTTAGATTAGTTTAAGATATTCTTGTCTGTTGTTGTTTCTGTCTGTTTTTTTATTTTTTTATTTTTTTATTTTTTGCTTTTGTTTGGTTTAATCTCTGTCCTTCTCTATTCCTTTGGAGGAAATATGTGGACTGAAGTGAAAGGCAGTGAGAGGGGGCTTTATTCTCAGGAGTCTTGAAGGTGCTTTGGTGCTGTAATGCCAAGCCATTGAAAAACCTTCATTCATTCCTCCAACAAATTTCCTTGAGTGTCATGAAAGTCACTGTGCATTGCCTACCTGATACCAATGCCCCTGGTATTCCTTGCTAATGGCACCACAATTTTGTTTGTGACCGCTCAGCCACAAACTATATCCTTAGTCCCACAATTTCCCAGATTCCTTTCCAGGTAGACCATACGGCCCAGTTCTGGACAATATTACATAAATGGAAGTTTTCTGGGAAAAGTTGGGCTTTCTTAATTTAAAAAACCCAGCAGACCTCCAGAGACAGGGGAAAAGAGCTCAGCTGCTGTGTTCTAAAATCCGTCTGAGCAGCCATGTTTTCCTGGTCTGTGGCAGCCATTGACTGTGCACGGCAGGGACACTAAGGCAGACTTGATCCTGGGAAGTGCAGGACTCCTCTGAGAGAGGACTTTGCCCGAGGGCTTCCTGATAAGCTTGCCAAACTGGACTGCAGTTTAGAGTGCATCAACCCAACTATTCTTCTCTTTGTCTTTCACTCAGAGCCAGGCTTGCATCTTCTGGCTCTTCTGACTCCCTTCCCATTTTCTCTCATAGGCAGTCAGTCCTCCTTCCTGTAATCTTCGCATATTTAATACTGCCTTGGCATCTGCTTCTCAGAGGACCTAGTCTAACAGAATGAGAAAGTTTGCTTATGTTGTTATAGGAAAATCTCCAAGAGCTATTAAGTGGAAAAAAAATGTCAAAGTTCAGAATAGTATGTAAAATGTGCTATCTGTTGGGTTAAAATGGAGGGAAATGAGAATATGAATGTATATTTGCTTTTATATGTATATACAGTGGTTATTTTGGGGGGGTGGTGTTGGCAACTGGGAAGGCAGAGGAAAGATGAGAGAGGGAGATATTTTTTAACCATACACTTTTTAATACTTAACCATGTGAAGATATTACATTTAAAAAATTCGATGTTTTAAGAGAGTACTGCAGACTTTCCAGGTTCTTATTGCTCTGGAACTTGTGGCACATAGTCTCAATAAAGCTTTTTTGTAAGTCTTTAGAAGATATCAATTACTCAACTCAGTTGTATGCTAGAGCCCCAAAGCAGCCACACTCCTTATGAAGCTGTGAAAACTGTTTAACACCCTTCTAACAAGATTCTACCACCACTCACAGTACACACAGCCACATCAGCAGAGCCTCCATTCAGAATCTAAAGCTGACATCTCCTGAATTGAATCCTGCCTAAGTTTAAACATATGGTCATCCAACCTCAGATTCTAACCCATGAATCCTGAAGATGGCAGATTTAGATAGACCCGTGATGATCCCAATGAATTTCCACCCAAACAACAGGCTGTTTAATAAGAGGCGCCACTGTCTCCCCTGCTGGGCACATCATCGGAAGCTATAAAATGGGCTTTCTCATCTACCCCAGACCAGTTTGAGAGATTATGATATTTGTAGGAATGGGAGTTAAGTTATTAATAATAACTCTTTGTTATAGGATTTATAAGTGAAGTATATTTCTGAGATTTGAAAAAAAAAGTCTTTGTGAATTTGTGTGCCATTTCACACTTGGATTAGCAAGAAAAATTATTTGAGCATGATTTGAGAAAAATAATAGTAACTCACTATATTGCTAAGCTTAAATTTTTCAAAATTTCAGTATTTTAAGTAATTTGTCTGAGAACTTTACACTATACTATTGCCCCTATTTCCAAGTCCCCTCAAATTATTTATTTCACATGTCCTCAAAAGTGAGTCCTGTATATTGCAGAGTTCCTGTGCTCTGTAAAGCAAATGTTATCACCGGGAACCCATTTCTCTATTGACTCTCATTAGAACTTTAGAGAGGTTTTCTTGGGGATATCATTGGTAATGAGAACTACTCTTTATTGAGCTTGCATTGTAGTCCAGGCCCTGTGTTGGGGACTTTACAATTCTTATCTCCAAGGTTTAGACCAATTCTATGAACTGGGTATTATCTTTCCTTTGTAGAAATGAGGAAACTGTAGTTCTGAAATCAAGTAACCAAGAAGGGACATGTAAGGTTTCAAACCCAGGTCTGCCCCAACATGAAGTCCATGATCTTTCTCCTCTGAATTGCCTCGCAGTACAAGTAACAGGAAAGTAGCCCTCACAAGTACAAAGTAGATTACCACCAAACACAAGTCTCCTCATTGCTTATACTTCAATCTCCAGGCACAGAAGTCACCCCTCCGTGCAGTGCTCAAATAATTATATTACCATCTGCCTCTGGATCACATCTGTGGTAGATCCAGGGAAATCAAATGGGAAAACGCCACCCTTTGCACACCATTTAGGTCATATTTTCAAGCTATATTGGAACCAGGACAGGTGAGCCCAGGAAAACTAGAATCTCACTCTTTAAGGGGAGAGCCAGTCCTACCTTGTCAGAAAGACATTTCACCTAGTGGCTCTGACAGTCAGAGACAGATGTTGCTCTGATGCATGAAGACTTCCTCTACCAATAGCAAAAAACAAAAGTGCCAATTACTGGCAAGGCTGTTCAGCACACAGCAGGTGGAGCCTCCGTGGTTAATGTCTCCCAGGCCTTCCAAAGAAAACTGAGGAAACTGAGTTCACAAGACATTAATGAGAGCTCGAGAGTTAACACTGGAATAATGTACCTTAGCATTGTTTGGTTGGGACAGTTGCTACAACAATATTTTGTTTTATTTAATGTATTTATTTTACTGCATGACACATTGCTACAAGGCAGTGAACAAAAACAAGGTACAGAAGATGGGTTCAAACAAAAAGTAAACACAGTATTAACCATTGTTTTCTGTGCCATTCTGTTTTAAAATTTGAATCATATATAAAGATATATTTTGCTACATAAGAGTATAAGATCATACCATATTCATTATTTTTATCTCTTTTTTTTTTTTTTGCATCTTGTCTTTTCACTAAATATATCTTTGAGAGTTTTCTGTATGAGTACATATAGTAGCATGCAACAGAAATCTGGCTAATTGAAGCAGAAAGACTTTTAAAAAGGGTATTGGGTAGCTCTCACAATTGAGATGGCTTGGAACCAGGCCTGGAGACCTCGCAACAGGGAATTATTCCAAACCCTCATTGCTGAGCTGGACCACCAGGTGCAGCTGCTGTTGCCTCTTCAGCTGGCAACACAGATGCTGGCTCCTGGATGCCACCTCCAGAAACTCTGCTTCTGCTGCCCTGCAAGATGAACAATGTACCACCTTTGCCACCACCTCATCAGAATGGACTTTGTGTAGCCCCTGCTTCTTCATAACACAAGCTTCCAATATAAAGTCTGTGGCAGAAAATTCTGAATGAAGAGTCTAAGACCGGTGCCCATGTCACTTTGAAGGGAAGCTTGAAAAGAGCTTTCAGCATTTCTCCCTTGGATAGTAAATGGGAGACTGACTTCTAAGGTCAGGGATCCCCAAATATGTTAGTGGGTTCAGATGCTGGACAGCTAAAAAAAATTAACAACCATCCACTAATCACAAGAATTTTTCCTCATAAATTCTTGTGCATTACATGACTCTACCAAAATAAATTTAATCAATCCCCAATCGTGAGTTTAAGCAGTACTTCAAAGACATCCTTGTACATAATTTTGCAATTATCTCCATAATGTAAATTCATAGCAGTTACATTCTGAAGTCAAAGAGCATGTGTGTTTCTAATTTTGATAATATTATTACCAACATGACTTCCAAAATGTTGTTCCAATGCACACTTGCAAGCAGCAGTGTGTAAGAGCCCCTAACTCCGCATACCTTGATCAATAGTGGATCAGGTGTTTTCATTTTTGTCAGTCTGACAGATGAAAAATGGTACTTTGCTGCTCCAGGTTCCACTTCTTGAATTATAGAGTGATGCTGAGCATCTTTTTTCACATGTTCATTTCTTTTTCTATGAACTAATTTGCTATACTTTCACATGAGATTGCATTGTCCATTCCTAAAGTAAATTTTTGACTCAATAGATTTGATTTCCCTCAATCCTGAATCCCACTCCCTCATTGGAAAGTTGCTAAATTGCTACCGAATAATCCACAAAAAACAAGGGTTCCTTGCTGATGAAACTGTTTCCCCCAAATGATTATTTTAAGGTAGTGTCAACAAGTACACATTGTTTTAAAGTCAGGAACTTCACTCATACATGGTGAAGGCCAGGTAACTGGACAACAGTTGGGAAAAGAAGAGTGGCCCTCATTTTGCTGTTCAGTGTTTAGCCCTTCAATGACAGTAGTGCTGACTGAATGGATTTGTCTCCTTCATGAGACCCTCCAGCAAGTGTCACAATTTTATCTCCTTCCAACCTTCTTCTGACGTGGGAAAATGAAAAAATCAGAGCCACTGCCAGTTTAACAACTAATTCCATAATTTAGCATTTCTCATCATGTGCGCTGGTATCAGTGAAACACGTAAAGCTGGGCGAATGGGGGAGAGGTTCAAGGTGGAAATGTGTTTCCAAAAACATGAAAGTATCCAGACTGGATGTGTCCAAAATATAGATTGGTGGTTCTCAAAGGGTGATCCCAGACCACCAGCCTGAGCACCACGTGGAAACTTGGTAGAAACGTAAATCTCAGGGCCCAGCCCACACCCATGGAATCAGAAACTCTGGGGTGGAGGGTGGGACCCAGTAATCTGCTTTAACAAGTCTTTTGAGCAATTCTAACATGGGTTAAAGTTTGAGAACTGGCTAGTGCAGAGAAAATCTCCGGTGGTACAGCTTTTGCTCTTTAACTGAAAGTCTCTGTCAACATGTCTCTTCTCAGAGGAAGGTATTAGAGGAGGATTCACTGGCCCCCAAAGCAGTCACAGTGTCACAGGTAATCACGGTTTCCTTGGATCACCTCATACTAACCAGGAATCAGGGCAAACCACCAAACACCTGGAGCAAATTTTACTTTCAGCCAAGCACTTTAAAGTTTTGCCGTGACTTTAACTCTGACATACCTATTTAAGAAAGGAGTGTTCGATGCATGTATATTTACACATCCGCATCCACAACTGTGTCCATCAGTAAAACCACCACCTGCAGAGCCTGGCTGTCCAAGGGAAGTGAAAGATTTGCCTCCATTAAGTTTGCTCACTGTGTTGCAACTATATTTTTGGCCTTCTCCTTATCACAGTGTGACGTCCATTTGCACACCACATTTTCCCAGTGACTGAAAAGTGATCGCCGCAGCCTGGCAGCCTACACTGTAGCAGGATCATTTATTTCTCACAGTACTCCATCCTGGATGTCCCCATTGAACACAAAGCCTTTGAAGTCCATGGTGCATATAATTCAGCTGACAGTAGACAGGATTGTAGTCCACCTAAATAAAGACCAAGCCTGAGCAGGCATCAAAATATCTATCCCCCATAACTGGCAAGTGCTATTAGTTTACCGAACTCTGTAAGAAAAATAAAGACACTTGCCCAGCTACATATTCTATCGACTTTGCAGTAATGAATGTTTCTTTTCTTTTGAAGATGTTTTGTTCTTCATATCACAAAATTCTCATCTGTTCTAACAAGCTCTCAGACTTTGTTTACATTTACCAATATACTCACTAAGAAAACAAGGGGGTATTTTTAAGAAATTCTCAGGCTTTTTGACCTATGAAGATTGCGTTGGTTTCGCTTGAGGCTTTCCATCTAATTTAAGTAAATCCTTTTTATACTGCTGTTCATTTGCTTAATGTTCAATGTCTGCAATGACTTCCTAAAGCTAATTTCCAAAGATAGTGGACAGTTCCAGGAGAGACACTTCTCTGAAAGGACCTGTACTAAAGGGAGAAGATGGAGAGGAGAATTTTCAAGCATAAGAGACCAAGGAGCCTAATTTATTGTGGTACTAATGTAGCAAGCACTGAAATAGTTACAACTCTTAGCTTTCTACTTCTCCCCTTCATGGGCCCAAAGTTAGAATCTGAAGCATTCTGCCTGTGTTACTATTTTTAACTCCCCATTGCAATATAAGTAAGCCTGGCCTAAGAAACACCTGGGGTAATTTAATAATAAAAACAGGACACAGAGGATGCTAACAGTTGGCACTAGGGCATAAAAACACAGAGAATGTAAAATGTAATAGCAATTGCAAAATGTAATACAATTGCATGAAAATGCAATTAAATCAGGCTGGATAAATAGCTTCCAGGATATAATAGCAAGAATAGAGAGTTCATTTCAGTGAAGTGAAAATGGCAAAAAAACTGAATAAATAATTTAAAGCTGGAAATGAAAAAAGTTCCGTGTGGAGTTTAGAAGACAATTGAGCTCATCTGACCTTGTGCAAGTCGGTTAACCTCCTGGGGCTTTACTTTCCTTATTAGGAGAAGGAGGGGACAGAAAGGAGGGTTGGACTGTGAGATCTCAAAGGTCTATTCAAGTTCTAAATTCCCCTCCTGGGCATGGGAGGGAATGGAAATGTAGGGCATCAACACAACAACATTAGTGGCTCTGGGAGAAAAAAAAATGAACTTACACAAACTGTGAATTTGGGTTTCATGTGAAGCATTGATTTTATCTACTGGGATCCTTTGTTATTCTTTATAAAAATTAAAAGATAAGAACAAATGCCTGCATGGTTGAATTTCCCTATTGCCATCTTTTCTAGCTACAGGTTTCACTTCTCTGAGGTTACAAAAAAGGCAGTCTGCACACAAATTAAACAGCCCAAGCGGACAATGCTACGCTGGGGTTTCAGGCTCAATCACTCACTTCACTATCTGCACATCTGCTGCTTTTTATTCACCTTATCTTCCAGGGTAGAGAAGTTAGCTGGGTGCTAATCAGTGGAAAAGAAAAGGGGAAGCGTATGTTATTGCAAACCTGAGGGATCATGGATCATGGGTCAATATAAAGCAGGGACTCTGGTGAGAGCTGTTAGATATTTAAATCATTTCATCATGAAGATGTGAATGAAACCAATGCCCTCATGCAACAAAGAGATACCAGTCATACAGTCCAAGGGGAAACGTTGTGTTTATAAATCTATGGTATCTTGTTTTTAACCTCGATGTCTCTTTTGCCCTCATTATGCTTTAATATAAACAAAAAGGTAATCAATCCTTGTTATTCATTGTCAACTGAGAATATATTTCCCATTCTTCTCGACTGTTCATCATCAGCTGAAAATATATTTCCTATTCTTCTCTTCTCCCAAGTAGCTTATCAGCAAACATGAAATTTAGACCTAATCATTGTAAATGAAAGGCTGTTGACTCTGTCCAATGGTCTAGTGCTCTAATTCCTGATTGAAAATGCATCTGTTTGCCAGTATATGAGGATTTTAACTGTTGATGACCAATGGCATTAGTAATTTCGCACAGAATATCTTTATCTAATATCCCATTCTCCTAAGCAAATATTCTCACCCTCCAGTTATATTATAGGTTATTTTAAAAAGGAATGAGCCTGCTCAGACTATATTAGGAGCTATAGCTGGTGTTCTGTTTGTGAGAGCAATTCTAGGGAAGTTATGTTACATCAGCAACAGAGGAAACTTGACCTTCCTTGGTCTTTCAGGCTGCAACAACATACTCGGTTTACCAAGGATAATAGGAGTCTATTTTACAGGAATACAGGGAAGACAAGTAGCACAGGAAGCAGTCTAGCTTTGGAAATCCCAGGGTTTATGAAGAATTGAGTCATTATACAGAATAGAACAGCAATCTTAAAGTCCTCTATTCTTATGACTCAGCTCCTCTTTCTACTTTTATATACTTTTTCACAACTCCTAGTACTTCTTATATCAAACTCCCCCCAAAAAGAATGATTGGTTTGGTTATGTCTTGTTCTGTTTTTACTTATTTGCTCTGTTTTTGTAGGCATTAAAAGGCACCCATTTGGCAGATTTCCCAAGGCAAGGGCCCTGTAGAGCTCCACTTATCCTATTCATAGACTTAAGCTCAAGCAGCACCAATTCCTGCTCAGTGCAAGGGTCTTGCAGGGTAAAGCACAGCAAGTCATGTCCAAGGAACGGCTCCTTGGTTGCCCTATTCAGCAGCCAGAGACTGTGGGTGTGGCAGCCATTCATAACATCATAAACTTCTTTCTAGTGTGGGACCCACTTAGAGAGGTTGGACTCTTTGGATTGTAAGCCATATCCTGTCAGACTGATCATGACAGGCTAAAAGGCAAGCATCACTAGCCTTTAAATTATCCTTAACTTCCCATTATTTGGTGATTTCTACAAGGCTACAACTAACTGAAGCAGGTATCCTGGCACCAAAACCACTAATGAAACAAATCCTAATAGGAGCAGCAGAATATCTTCAATGCAGATCAGTTATAAAGGATTTTACAAATTATATAAGCCTAGATCAGCTGAGTTACTAAATCAAAACAACTAAATTACTCTTAAGCTCAAATAACTGTCATTGTAAAAAAAGTTCCCTCCAAAATAAAGAAATTTACCTCTTAAATAAGGTGAAATCTTAATTACAGAAATTGCCATAAAAAGTGCAGTCTGTGACAAGCTCCATATTCCTAGGAGGACATAACCTTTCAGGGATTTAGGCGGCACCATTTTAGTATCAAGTGCCACAACGATTCAAATTAAGCATGACATGGTATTTAAGTCACTTGGAAAACCATAAACTTGCACACTTGAAGATATTGAGTATTATAATATATAATATGAATAAGTACCTACACAAATGGTATGATTGGGGAATTCTCTTGACTCTACACTGGAATCACCTGAAAAGCTTTTTAAAATAATGGATGACTGGAGTCCAGTCCCAGGGATATCTGATTTAATTTCTGTGAGGTGGCCTCAGACATCAGTATTTTTATTAAAGTTCCCCAGGGATTCTAATATGCACTCAATAAAGGGGGACATTAGTATGAGCTAGAAGAATCTGAGAAGACTTTGGGAAAAAGTAGGTTTTAGAAAATATTTTTTGCTCAAGGAAAGTTTGGAAAGTTTGAACAAAATTGAGAATCATATAGTGATGGGTGATTCATTTTGTGAATATAATATGGTGGAACAAAATTATGGCAAAATATAAAAACCAAACTGAGGATTTGGACTTTTAACAAACAAACCACTGGACTTGATGATAAGATTTGTGTTTTGGTCACTGTGCACTGGGAAAAGAAAGGAGATATAGCAGAGGCCTTTGGAAGAAAGAACCAACAGGACTCTAGAACTGCATGGGAAATCTTCTATTCATTATGGCTTTACAGGTTATTAGATTTTTTTTCATGCTGAGGTATTCCCTGATTTCATTCAAAGCCCAAGAAACTGTTGTAATCTAACAAATGTCTGTATACCCAGAGTATAAAATTCATCCTTGGCTGCAATATCGTTCTTAGCCAGTAGATTCTGCTCTCTGAAACAGGGTATAATCCAGCCTAGGGAGTCTTTAATGTTGAGGTGACAGGAAAGGAAAAATAAATTATAGTTTTTCTCTATCTTTCAAGTCCATCTAAAGTGAGCAATACCTATTCTTCACATCATGTACAAGGGTGTATTCTTTCTTGAAACTTTCTGTGTCATATATAATTGAACTTTGGGTGACTTTTGGTCCAGGAGCAATATCAGAAGACAGCAATCTTCTCTTTATGGAAACCTTGAAACTGTATGATATATGTTTGAATCAGGTTCTCACATCAAATAACTGTCTGGACTCTGAGCAAGTCATTTAACCTTCTGGGGCTTCAATTTCCTATCTGTGAAATCAGGAAAGTGACCTGGATGACATCTAACATTCTTTCTAACTCTAAGATTCTGTCATCCGTTTGCTCCCCTAAATTCTCTTTCATTGAATGGCTAATGGTGTTGAAAATAAACATTCTTTGGCTTATCTACTTCTCAATATTTTTATATTATTGCACCTCCAAAGATATCTGTTTCCTTTATATTTAGCATGTGTAAAAGCAAATATTGAGTTTGCTCAACCATCCCAGTGGACTAAGGATTAGGGTCAGTCTCAAACCTTACGGGGTAAATATCCAATTGGGCTGCATTGTCACTGTCCGAATCTCAGCAAAATCTCCTTCTCTAGTATTGCCAAGAGATAAGAATAGATGTTCCAAAAATAGCATCCCCCTCTAATTTTCTATTAAGGATTTCCCTAAATGTCCCTTCCCTGCCAATTATTTTCAGTGTTTTGTAAAAACAAAACTGCTGCCTCCACTGAAATATTGGGATTGCTTTGTAAGGGATGGTTGGATTGCCATGATGGAAAAGACAGTGAGGCAGAGACTAGGGCTGACAGGAAAGAGTGCAGGGATCAATCAGAAGTGTTTACTGTGACCACACTATAAAGGAGTTATTCCCATGTATAACTGCCAACTTGGTTTCAGGCCATTAAAAGTACACTTGTAAGGACAGGCTCAGTTATGCTGAGTTAACAAACAATCCCAAAATCAGCAACAAAGGTTTACGTCCTTCTCAAGCAACACTGCTATCACAGATCAAAAAGGAGGCTCTGCATATCATTCATTTAGACACAAAAGCTAAGAGAATATCTCCCATCCCAACCTTTACTGAGTACAGTGCCAGAGACCAGAAAGAGACCCGGGGTTCTTACACTGGAAATTAAATGATCAGTGCCAAAGTGAAACACGTCATTTCCCTTTACAAAGCATTGGCCAGAACTAGTCACTTGGCCCCTATACCCACAAAAGGGCTGTTATTAATTGAGTCATATTCCCCACAAAGTCATGGTCAAGTCCTAACCCCCAGTCCCGTAAATGTGAGCTCATTTGTAAAAGGGATCTTTGAAGATGTTATTAGTTAACATGAAGGCAAAGTGAACCATGGTGGACCTTAATACAATGTGACTGGAGTCCTTATATGCAGAGGAAGTTTGGGCACAGTAGGAGGAGAGAGAAGGGGAGAAGGACGGCCAGGTTATAAAGCACAGATTAAATTATGGATTGCCCACAAGCCACCACCAGAAAGCTACAGACTGCAGAGAAAGCATGATCCTACCGACAGCTTGTTTAGGACTTCTAACCTCCAAAACTGTGAGACAATAAATTCTTGTTGCTTAAGCCGACCAGTCTGTAATAGTTGTTGTAGCAGTCCTGGCAAACTAAGACAGGGGCCAAAAGTGCACTCCTGCCCTGTGCTTAGAAGGCAGAGAGCTAGAAGTAATCAAAGAACAGCACCAAAGGCTTCTCCAGAATGTTACCTTGAAAATAATGTTCAGATACTAGTCTGCTAGAGGTATCTAAAGAGTTGGGATATTGGAAGTCCTGTCCTCACCCCTGGGATAGTGCTTATATGTTAATTAAATTAATGCTAAAGAAAATAAGATCTTAGATTCCATACCTTTAAGAATCACTTGTGTTTATCTTCATACTATCATGGCCAAGGATAAAAGCCCTCTTTAACTCCAGCCTCCAGATAACTTGAATAAAACAGAACAAAGCCAGATGGTGATGGACTTGCTTCTACCAATATCACAACTAGAAAAATAACTTCAGTTCTTGATACATAGTTACAAATGTATTGTCCAGCTTACTTTTCTGCATACAATGAACAACACATTACCACATTTCAGTAGCTTTCATCTTTAGAATAAATCCATCTAGGGACAATATAACATATGATTTCAGTGGTGGATGAAGATTGTGATTAATAGTATAAATATAAGAATGTTCTTCTATTACAAAATGTTAAAAAAAATATGGTGATACACGGGAAAACTACAACTAATGTAATTTATGAATGATAGTTAACAGTACTTTGTAATATTTTTGCAACAATGGCAAAGAAGATACTATATCAATTCTAAGGATCAACAACAGGGGGGTATAAGGATGTATGGAATTTTTTCTTTTGGAGTAATAAAAATGTTCTAAAATTGACTGAGGTGATGACAGCAAACTCTGTGATGAAGATGAGAGCCACTGAGCGTACAGTTTGAATGGATTGTACAAGCCATGGGGTTATATATAACTGAATCCTGTAGTGGAGATGGACTGTGGTTAACAGAATAAATATGAGAACATTCTTTCATGGATTATAACAAATATATAATACTAATAGAGGGTGTTAATAATAGGGTGGGTTTGGGGAAAAGTATACCAAATGTAAGATATAGACTATAGTTAGTAGTAATATTTTGACGGTACTCTTTCATCATCTGTAACAAATATTCCACAACAATCAAAGTAGTAATGGTGGGGTGATGTATGGGAGTCCTGTATGCTATGCATGTTTGTTTTGTAAGTTCACAACTTTTACTATACATGTATTGTTTATGTATTTTCATGTATGCATGATATACTTCAATAATTTTTTAAATGAAAAAAAAAATGCAAATACCTTTAGATCCAGTGTTCCACTGCAAGGTACTTACCCTATAACCAATAGTACTTATCAAATTGCATGTGTACATGATTCTACTGGTGCTTTTAAATTTCTATTTTTATTCACTTTTTGTATAAAAACAAAAGGTGAATACATTTTTAATACAAAAAAATGAATTGTGAATAAAAGGTACTACCTTTAGTAGACATCATTATTTTGATATTCCATATATCTCATAGGCCAGAGTTTATATTTTATAGAACCAAGCTGTGAAACTAACATGTGCTGAGTTAGTTTCAAATATGATAAAATATTGAAATATTGTTCACTTTCTGTATGTAACCCACAATTCATAAGCACCCAAATATTTGGTGTTTCATACAGTGTTGACAGAATACAAATTGAAGGGTGCCCTCAGAGGAGGTTCAATCTATATGATCAAAATTCACATTCACTTCAGCTATTTAAAAATTTTAAAATCAATATTACACTATCAATTTATCTTGACTGATTTTCGTTGTTGATTAAAAATGTACTCTAATGGTCCCTTCTTTTTTTCATTTTCTATGGTCTTAATGAAGATTAAGTCTGGTTAAAGTGCAAATTCTTTTTCTTTGTAAAGGAATAGCCCAGGCTAAGAGGGAACCACATCCAAGGTTGGCTCCATTGCTCTCTCTTTAGAGTTTTCTGGTCTGTTCCATTTCCTGTTCAAAAATTGGAAAATCCCTTTATTCCTTGAGTACAGGTGGGGTACTTGGGATTCCACCTGGCAGAAGGGAGTGGGAGATTCTGAGAAGTACTGAGCTCTAGACACTTTCTAATGATCTTCAGTCTAAAATGCAGTCAGAGACAGAAACCCAGGTTCAGACATTTGAATAACTCACAAGCCTATGTAGATTTCCAAATTTAGAAAACCTGGATCATCATGACACCCAAATATACTAGGACCGTTAGTCCTTTCTAGAATCTGTCTCTCATTGCTTTCTCCTCTTACCTCCTTCCCTGTTCCCATTCACTCTACCATTTTCCTTTATAAAAATATTCTGTTATGATGGATACATGTGCATACTATATGCAATGTAAATATGTTATTCAGCAAAATAAGGAAACAAATATTGATTAACCCAACACTGTAATTAAAACGAGAACATTACCAATATTACTGTTACTACTTGCATGCTGCCCCAAATTCCACTGTCTGCCATTCACCACTATCATGAATTTTGCTTCTGGTTCCAATGCTTTTATCTTAAATCAGTGGGTTTCAAACTGCAGTTTATTACATATTAATGGTCATCAAATCAAATTAAAGGGTGACAACCAGAATTTGGTTTTAATGAGATGGATTAGAATAGAATGGAATGGAAAATATCAGAGTGCATCAGACAAGGTAAGGGTAAGTAATGTTGCAGAAAAATTTGTCTTAGTTTTGTGAGAGTGTGTGTGCGTATGTGTGCTATTCATTTGTTTGTGTATGTGTGAAAAATATTATTTCCTACTGTGGCCCATGGGTCACAGGGTAACACATTTCTTTTGGTGGTTAATTGCCAAAATAGTTTTAGGAGCACTGCCCTAAGCAATATATTATTAATTCTGCTTGTTTTCAGTGTCATAAAAATTGTATAATGCTGTATACATTCTTTAGTAACTTGTTTTTTTATGGTCTAAGATTCTTTCATTTTGATTTATTTTCACCACTAAATAATATTCTATTGTGAGACTATATTGCAATTGTCACTTGATTTATTTCTAGTATTTTATTATAACAAAAAGTACTGATATGAATAGTCTTGTAGTCTCTTGTTGGGTTTGTACAAGAGTTTCTATAGAAAATATACCTAGTAGTGAAATTGTTAGATCTTAAGAGTATATGCATATTAAGCTATATATGATATTGCTAAATTATTTTCTACAGTGATCATGCCTTTTTCCTTTGTATATCTTCTCCTCCTCTACTCCCATAGGCACCACAGGAAATACTTTCATGTTCTTGAATTTATAGTATTGCAGTTATATTCTGAAGATACACTGGTCCTTAAAGTCCTGCCCTGATATTTATCAGCTTGGACGTGAAAAGCATTTTCCTTCCTGGGCTATATAAAACACTCCCTTTAACATCAATTCCCTTGTATTCTAGTGGTGTCCTCAGCAGCTCTACACCCCTGGAAGTCTTTTTCTTATCCATAGTCTGTTTGATTCTTAGAAAGAGTATCATAAAACTAGTTGCCATTAAGTCAAGACCTGTCCCTAAATTCAACACAATTTCCCCAGTATTTGTCAGGAACTATGAAGGTTTTGAAATTTTCCATGACCTGTGAGCTAAAAAATTAACTTGCCATAGTTTCATGGATGTTTACAGAAGACATGAGACTCCTGGCTCAAAAACAAATGTCTTTATTGTTCATAGCAATATCAACAGACAGAGCATCAACATTTTCTTGGGCCAGTTCTTTGAGCCCCAATTTCCACAGGGCAATATGAAGAGGGCAGGTAACACCTGTACATACAGTGGGTTGATCTACAAGACAGGAGCTCTGAGTTTAGAGAACCCAAATCTCTTATACTGGAAAAAGCATAAGTAAGGCTGACCTCTGCCCATAGGGAGACAGGACCTCTAACTTCCAAGGCTGAAAGTAACCGTGCCCTTTGCTCCAAAAAGGGACACTATTTCAATTTTCCAAGGGTGTTTACTATTCAAATGTCCTTGAAAAGATAAAACAAACAAAGGTTGTCAGTGCTTCTGCTCATGAAACATACAGAAATACCAAAGGCTCATGGAGAATTGTTTCTCACCACTATTCCATAGAAGAATTCAGGTGTAAATTCTCTGGGTATCTGCATTAAGTTACTGTCATCCAGGTTTTTAAAAGGATATTTCTATTTCATTCTTTCATGTAACCCCTTTTTGCATTAGGATAATCTAGGTTGTGCTGCAATAAAAACAACCCCTGGGATCTCATTTTCTTTCTCACTCTCGGTCTGCACAAGGCTCTGTTTCACATCATGACCCAAACTGATAGAATGCTACCTTCTTGTAGTTGCACCATGCACAGTCTTCTCAACTACTCTTGCACTATAAGAGAAAGAAGCTCGGGCATAGAATTTCACACCTCATCTTGGAAGTGACACATCATATTTCATTAGCCAGTACTAGTTTTGTGGGCCTGTGCAATTTAAGTGGTGTTGGAAAATGTAGGAAAACTATTGGAATACTGGGTAAGCATTCCTCTCTCAGCCATACACTATTTGGATTTTGATCAATTTCCTATTCTATGCTTTAGCAGTACTTCCAATCTACTTCTTAGGCTTAGATTACTGCATCTGCATCATCCAGATTTTTCAGAATCTTTTTGGTGATACATTTAATCACTCCTCTAGAAAATGAAATCAGAATCCTATCCTTATGGCTTTATAATATTAAATGATTTTGGCATGCTTGTATTCTCTACAACAAACAAAAACACATACTTCTATCAAGGGAAAGGGAAAGTTGTCCCCTTTTATGATTTAAGTTTCTTCTTGGAGTCCATAGTGGAGTGGAGGGAGAAGAAGAGAGATACGTTATGCTGTAAAGCAATCGTATGTGGTTGTTGCTGTGACTGAGGTGTGCCAGGGTACTTTGTGAGCTTAGAGCAGGATGCACTGAATCCAGAAAAGGAGGTTCTGAGAATAGCTTTTGATTCTCCCAGCAATACTTAGCTGAATAATCTGAAGGACAAATAATAGACAGGTAAGCTAAAGAAAAGGTGAAAGTGGCTAGAAAGTCATTCTAGAAATAGAGAACAATTTGGCCAAGGGCAGAGACATGGAAGAACACAGCTCCGTTTTTAGAAATGCAAGTACTTTGGTATGATTGGAGCAGAAGGTAAGTGTTAGGAGGTTGCAAGAGATGAAAACAGGTAGAAGACACAGATCATGAAAGAACAGATTGTACATTAAAACAATGAGGAATTATTGAAGGATTTTAAGCCTGATGAAATTTCTGTGTTAGAAAGGTATGACAGCAACCTGAGGGGTTAGAAGTGAGTGATACTGAGACAGTAGAACTGTTAGGAGGCTTTTACAATATCCCAGACATTTGTGACAATGTGAATAGAGAGGAGAAGGTAGATATATACAATGTTAAGTAGGTATAATATCAGCATGTAGTAATTAAATGTATGTTGGTGATGAGAAAGATGACACAAGTGTAACTCCCAAACTTAAGGGTTAAAAAGGAGAAATACAGATTTTAGTTTGAAACTAGGGTTTACTCTTTGATTGGCAGTGGTGGGAACTTATGGTAAATATTCTGGTCCTGAACTCAGCTGAAGTTGAAGTTATTTAGGACATCACCCCAGGAAAGGCAAAAGAAAAGAAAACAGAGAGAGAGGGCACACGCAGGGGTATGACAACATCTTAACTGAGGACTACAGCAAAGGTGTGCCTCTACCAGCAGAAGGTAAAAGCTTCTTCTGCACCTATGAGTCAAATGATGAGAAATTAAAAAAAAAAATTACCAAAAAATGTATAATTGCTTTGCCTCACCAACTTTCACCTCCTAAATATATGTCATCATGAATCCAACGATGAAGAAAACCAGGAATTCAAATAACTAACAAATTGAAAGCACCTGTTAGTCACCAGCAAACCCAAACACAATATATATATATAGTTCTTCATAAGCTCTTATCTTCTTCAGTGTACTGCTGGAATAATCATGATAAACCTCACAAAACTCCCAGGAGGTGGGAAATGAGCAAGGCAGTGTTCTGTGGCATCCTTGTAAATAAGAACAGATGCTTATCCATCCACAAAAACATTTTGTGCCAGACTGCCTTAGGTCATGGGATGGTTAAACAAAGGAAATCCCAGTTTTTTACCTGCCCCAGCTCAAAGAGATTGGCATTAGATGTAATTTCTGTTGAATCAACTGGAGTCAGGAAATCTTATGCATGGAGTAATACCTTGGGATATTAGAACCTTGCCAAGAAGCTCAAAGCTCATCTGCATCATTGATTTACTAACCACCAGGAAGTCCTTGTGGGACAGGAAATGGGCTTTGTATCCAGTTTTACAGGATCTGAAGCCTTAAAGTCAGCAAATCAGTAGCCAAGCCTGAATTCCAGTGAAGTCCTTATTTTACTAAACCTAAATACTTGGCAATATCACCTAAGTACCAGGGGGGATCTTGGAGGATGCATGCCTTAGAAACTCCCTCAAATGAACCTGGTCACATCCCCAGTTTGCTTGGCTGCAGAGCCATTTTGATTCACCACCAAAAATCTCTCGGGGAGGTGGCCCCATCTTCACTCTGCTCCTCTCTCTTGCCATCCTCTCCTGAACTTCTGCTGCTCCTTTCAGCCTGGTTCCAAGCCAGAAGCCCTGCTGCTTTTACTGGAGGCAGAAAATGAGTAAGGAAGAATGATAATTCCCATCAACAAGTACCCTGGGACATGTACTTGTTGCTTTGGCATGGTACCTCATGACAATTTGAGCTTCTATTTTACTAAAAGACACCATCCTGCCTCTTAGGGATAATATGTAGCTTTTAAAAAACTAATCTAAAAACATTGAATGCAATGATCTCTCATAGTTTACAACCCCTAATAGAAAAGCACATTTTCAAAAATACAACCTTAAGAAAGAGAAACATCACTTCTCCTTTAAAAACAGGAGGGTGGAAATCACAGCAGTCATTATTCCTTTCTACTCAAAGCTGAATTGTTCTTCTGAGAACCTTTTCCATTGTGCTTTTAAATATTGTATTATGCTACATCAAATCCTGTTTTAATGCAACATATTGATTCTCTTATAGGCTAGGGTATTATCGTCTTAAAGAGATTCAAAGTAAATGATTAAACATAGATTATGCCATTGCAGTCACCAGCAATTTAGCATTTTCTTCTGATTGGTATGTTTAATGGCTGGCTGCTCAAGTGATGAGGGATAGAATATCTTGCGCTTGTGGCTATAAAATGAAATCAAAAGACAACCCAAAGTCTACCCTCCCCCTAAAACAGCTAACGCATACTAATTTAAAAAATACAGTAGGATTAGTCCCTTTAGAATAAAGGCTTATTTCCCCAAATTTGGTACAGCTGAGAAAAGCAAAAGGGAAAAAGCGAAAACACTCTTTTATTTTATTCAGTGAACTTTTGTGGCAATGGCTGCAGTTATGCTGATGTCCAGCAACCTTCGTCATGTTTGCTCTCGGTCAAAGCACACCTCTAACATTTTGGAAAGCACAGCTCTGAGGAAAAGCATTGCGGTAAGAGGAATTGCCTTACCAACAACAACATGTGAAATGGAGTCAGCGTTTATATCACAGAGCAATGCCGAATGGAAAAGAATGCGAGGGAAGAAGAGATCAGAAGGGCTGTTCATGCACTCACTTGGAATGACTAGAACCAGCCCTTCCATGAATGGCACTGTTTCCTGTGCCATGAAGGAATTATCCCAAAGTGGGTTTCCTGGTTGGGGGGGGGGGGATTTGCTAGGGGTCCGCTGTGTCCCTTCCAAAGATGGTTCTTGAGATCATGTAATTCAGCCTTTCTGTTTACATTTAGGAAAATAAGATTTCAATTAGTAGTGACTTGGCCAAAGACACTCAATTGGTCCTTTTTGGAGTGGGTCTAGACTGCAAGCTGACTCACTTGTGAGCTTCCCATTTCATACCACCATTTCCATTTCAGGTCCTTGCTATTTGGCTGAAGGAAAATATCTAAAATTATTAAAGAAAGCATTTTAGCAGTTTTTCAAAATATACACCCCAATTCAGGTATTTCAAAACAAACATAATCACAAAATCAAGCTGAATGGTAAAGTGAAGGGTGTAAAAAATAGATCCAATAGGGTCATTCCCAAATTAGCAAAGGATTTAAGATTGTGTGTGTGTGGAGTCAACCAACTTTAAGAATGAGCTATGCCTCTCAGTGTGCAGTGAGGGGTAACAAGCATCCATGCCTAAGAATGAGATATGTCCCTTGGTAGTCAGAGTGGGGTGGATTATGGAAGCTGTCCATCTTTGAGGGTGAAATATGTCCCTAAGTGGGCAGAGTGGGGGCTGTGACAGAGCAAGGAGAAAAGCAAAGAGGAAGCCAACACATGGCAGCCCAGTCACAGCTGCTTTTCAGATGAAATGAGGTTTTCCCATTAAAAGACAGCTGCATTGCTAATAAGTGGGCATTTGGGATGAGAGAGTCAAGGAAGAAGGAGCAAGTGGTAAGAATCCTGGAATAAACACTCTGGAGAAGCCTGTCTAGGCTTAAACAAGGGCTAGCCAAGGTGATATCCCAACTTCAGGGAAGGAAAGAGACTTTTGGTGGCCTGCCCATAAGTAGCATCTCTGTGCAAAGATCTAATCTGACACAGTATCGAAGGAGGTGAGGGCAATCCCGAGAAGAAAGGGATGGCCCAGGGTCGGGCAGGTGTGCTCATCTGCAGAAGAGTGGCCCACATGGGAAACGCATGGGTATTGTTCTGAAGAGTGCGAGTGCAGAGGGAAATGGACCCCCAGTAGGATATGTGATATCATAGCTCTCTCAAAAGGGAAGTGGCTGCCTCCTACAAAATATGTCCTTGAATCTGTGCTCTGGGAAAGTGAGGAGGATCGCCAGGTGCTGTGGACAGAGAAACAGAGGTTCCAGTTGGTTGAGAAGGCAACACTTGCACAGAACCACACAACAATCCTGCTTACATCTCAGCTTGGGCTATCGGGTTTACAGTGATATTCTCTGGGCCCTGTTCAGGGAATTTTGCTTGTACAGTGTTAAGCTGTTAAAAGAAAAATGGGCTTTTCTATTTATTATTTAGTGAAATAATGAAAATACAAACTCTTTGGTGGTGGGGGCCAGAGGCGGGTTGGGGTTTTTTTTGTTTGTTTGTTTGTTTTGTTTTTGTGGAAATAAATAAGGCTAAACAAAAGAAATCACTCTCTGTCCTCTTCTCCCAAAATGCGTTTATCCATCAGCCACAGTTCCTGGGAGAGTCATGGCAACAGGATTCCTCCAGATTCAAATCTACACTTGGATACTTGAAATGAGGAGTGTAGTAATTGGGAGAGTGGCTTTCAGCTACCTGTGAATGAGAAG
This sequence comes from Cabassous unicinctus, assembly GCA_029593785.1. Taxonomy (NCBI): domain Eukaryota; kingdom Metazoa; phylum Chordata; class Mammalia; order Cingulata; family Chlamyphoridae; genus Cabassous; species Cabassous unicinctus. The sequence goes on from JAQZBX010000865.1 coordinate 25,680, forward strand.
TGGCAGTCAAGGAAACACAGCTATTCAGTTTACTCCCAAATCAAGGAAGCGGTTGGCTTTTTCATTTACCATTTTAGTGTCTTGGGCTGGGGGGGCGGAGATGGGGTAAAAACTACACAGCGATTTGCAGTCAAATTTCCACTGCACCTCTAGAAATACAATGGTGTAAGGTGCAGGGGTGAGGAGGAGCAAATTTTAAAATATGATGATCTGGTTAGCAAGGTTTTAAGGCTGAATGAAGGGAGAAATGGGTGGGGGTGGGGGAGGAGCTGGGGACAGAGCTACGGATTTTGGATTTTGAGTTTTGGTCGGTTCAACTCAATTTCCACAACTGGAACACTCTCCTCCCCCACTAGAAAAATCCTCACCTGAACTGGACTATGGTTACTTTACACAGATAATGCAGCCACTGGATACTAGGAACCACTAGGTGGCATTTGTGATTTATTACTTCCGAAGCTGAGATTTTAAAATCTCTCTGCTCATCCTTTGCTTAGGCTGAACAAGACGTTTAACATTTCCAAAGCATTTCATTCAAGAAATGCATAGTTGATTTTCCTTATCCAGCTCAGAGGGGGTGGGAGTGCGGGTGACTGGCTCGGGAAGTTGCATTTCAGATCATCTACATTCTTCTGCAGGTCCTCTCTGACCTTACTCCATCAGCTCGCATAAGGAATTACTTGTCTACAATTAAGCTGTAAATAATGCAATCATTCCATTCTTGTCCCATCACTCCAGTCCCAACCACAACAAATAGTGCTAATCACATACTTATTCAAGTGTGTAATTATTCACAGTTAAACTTCTGTCACTTTCACCCTGTTTGGAAACAGCAGAACACAACCTGTAATTAGCAAATGTGGCTCCAGGCACTTTTGCTTGGGAGTATGCCAGGGATTCAGCACCTAGGAGCCACTTTGATCTGGAAGCTGGCAAGGCGCCTCACCCTGAGGCCACAAGCTATGGCACTCTGCACGTCACCTAGATCAATGAATATGTCAAAGGCATCTATCCCAAATCACAGGTTACTTCGCTCTCTCACCGTGGTTTCTGCCTTTAGTATGTATTTCATAGACTCTTCTTTTCTTTTTGAACCCTTTGACTTCAGTTTAAAGGGTTACCAATAAGGTCTCTAAGCCCCTGTGTTTTCAATTCAGGTTAAAAATGAAAGACCAGAAGTTCTGCTTGATGGTTCCTGTTCTTTCTTAACTTTGCAGTTTCCTTGAACACAAGCACAGTGGAGGAGGGAAGACGTTTGCTCTCTCACCTGGACCACAAGGAAGTGGAAACCAAAGAATTTTGTCCAATCCCTATGTAGACAACTTCCCTCCGTCCCCAACCCCAGCTGAGCCGCCCAGCATATGAGCAACCTGGTTACATTTCTGAGCAAATCCATTACTGCCTTATCAGAGGAACAACCCGGAGCACAAACCATTCCCTGAGAGAGGTAATAGTGTTCTAGTCAGTAAACAGGACTTGGTAGCCAGCATCTTTCTCCACAAGGAAGTCCTATGCCTTGAGGTATGAAGTAGTGCTTTGATCAAAAACATTGGGCCCATAGAAAGGAATAGTGAGGCATAAAGGCATAGTATGCATAACCATGAATTAGACTTTTGTTTATATGTTGTATTGATTGGTAATTTGCTTCTTTGAGGAGAGAAAGGTTATTCTACCTTCATTAAAACTTCCAATGGCAATTACCTAATAAAAACAATATCTAGCCTGGTTTAACATCTTCTCCTCCTGACATATCCAATTAAGACAGGGGTTTTACTTCAACCAAAACATGAATACTTCTCACAGTACAAGGGTAAAGACAGAACTGCAGCTCAATCCTCTGCACATAAACATTCGTCAGCCTTTGGTTCTAATCATAACAAAGTCAGTTTTTTCAATAATGTTTTGAGATTTCAAAGGAAAGAACAGCGATGTAAGATTTTCTGTCAGAGAAGATTGGCCTTAGCATATAAAGCTGGTGAGAGTAGAAGGTGAAGCATGAGCAGTACAGGGATGCTGCCTGGCCATCTAATTTGACCAAATGAGCCAAATGAGCCCTGGCAACCAGGAAGATGACAGATGTGAGAGCCAGATTGCCATAATGTTTTTATTTTACACATATATATATATTTAACATAAAATACTATGACTGCTTCTATGTGAGCAGAGTGGAACAGTACTGAGCAGTTATCTGGAGATTTTGATTAATAGAGACTGACAAGCAATCTGGAGGATTAGTTAAAAAATAAACCAAAAAGTACTTCTATTTTCTCCAACAGGAAGGGTCACTAACAGAGTAATACTGATGATATTTAAAGTGCCTCTTAATTTAGCCCATGCAAACAAGACTCTCATTGTTATTCTTGCAAAAACAAATTTTTAAAAAATCTTAATGTCCATTCCACTAAAATAGTAATAAGATGATAAAATACCATCATTTCTGGCTTGGAAGATAGGTGCAAAGATGCTCTCCCTGCACTGTTCTGCTTTTCCTCCCAGGAGGACTGAAAAACTTTAAAAAAAAAAACTCATTTGTGTCCTAGTTTCAGGAATCTGAATGTTATTCAGTCAAGAAACTGCTTTCTGTTTCCAATAGACTAATATGTACGTAAGCATATATATATATATATATATACACACACACACACATATATATGAGGTCACATGTGCACATGCACACACGTCTCAGCAGAGAACTAGAACCCAAGTGGCCATGTTCAGTCCCCAACTATACCACATCAGTAAGCAATCCATTTCCACTGCCATAACCTTAGTTTGTAGTCACTGTCATCTGTCAGCTGGTCTCCTAACTGGTCTCCCCATTTGGGCTTTCATTCTCTCTAGTGCATTCTCCCCATAGCAATGACATGGATTTAAAACATAAGTCTGATGATGTTACACTCTGACTTAAAACTCTCCAGTGCCTTCCTATTGCACTTAGAATACTCCTTGCATGCCTTTTAAGGCCCCTTCTGATCCTGTTCCTGCCTGGTTACCCAACTTTATTTTGTATTCCCTACCCCACCACTGCACTACCAGCTGCACTGGTTTTTTCAACTGTTTGAGTAAGCTCAGAGTTTTGCAGACACCTTGTAACTTCCACTTGGATTGTTCAAATAGCCTCAGCTTACATGACTGGTCCTTTATGACTACCCTACCTATGATGGGTAGTCCCCACTACCCTTTCAGTCTCAGCTTTGTGACTGATTCGTTCATGGCACATCACCATTTGTAATTAATCTATTTACCTGTTCATCTTATCTTGGTACCCACTAGAATGTAAGCTCCATTGAGCAGTGTCCATGACTATTTCATTCACTACTTGATATCCACTACCTATCCTAGTACCCACCATAGATCAGACCCATGAAAATTATTTGTCTAAATAAATAAATAAATACATTTAATCAATCTAAAAACCAAAAGCATGAAATGGGGAAACCACCTTTTGACAGTTCTTTGAGTAATTGCAAATAAGCATAAGCAGTTAGTAACACATTTTTCCTTCATTTTATTTTGAAATTTTTCAAACATATAAGTGAAAGAATTTTATAGTGAAACCACCACCCCCACCCCACATCTGCCATTAACATTTCACTGTGCTTGCGCTATCACAGATCTATGCAACAATCCATACCTCTATTCATCTTTTAATACATTTGATTTTAGTGTCTTTCAAAGTTAATTGCAGATAATAAGACACTTCTTCCTAAACACATCAGCATGCATATTGTTAGCTAGTATTCCATATTTGTTTAAAGTTTTTCTTTGATATAAAGTTTATATATAATGAAATGCATAAGCTTAAGAGAATTTTCAGTAATTTTAAGCAATACACACACTTATGTAACTCAAATCCTGTCAAGTATCAGCACCCCAGAAAATTACCTCCATGTCCCTTAATAGTCAATCTCCAACTCCAATAACCATTACAATTTTTCTACCATAGATTAGATTTGCTTATTCTAGAAGTTCATATGAATGGAACCATACAGTGTGTGTTCTTTTGTATAAGCCTTTTTCCACTCAAATATAATACTTTTGAGATTCATCAATGCTGTTGCATATATTGATAATTCATCTCTTTTTATTACTGGGTATTATCCCATTGTATGAATATACCATAGTTTGTTTACCCATTCTCCTGTTGATGGACACAGGAATAATTGTAGTTTGGGCCTATAATGAATAAAGTTGCCATGAATATTTTTGTATATGTATTTTTGTGAATGTCCTTTTCATTTCTCTTGGTTAAATACTTATAAATAGATTCATGAGTTTTGGGTAGCATTGGGTTATAGGGTATATGTTTAATGTTATAACAGACTTCCAGACCTTCTTCCAAAGTAATTGTACAATTTTATTTTCCCACCAACAGTGTGTGAGTTCCTTCACAACTTGTCAACACTTGGTGTCATCAGCTTTTTAATTTTAGCCATTCTTGTGGGTGTTTATTAGTATTTCATGGTTTTAATTTGCATTTCCCTGATGGCTAATGATGTTTAACATTTTTTTTAATGAAACAATATTATAATTATGCTATTAACTATAATCTATGGTTTACATTAGGGTTCATTGTTTGTGTTGTATCATTCTATGGTTTTAAATTTTTTTTATTCTGGAAACATATATACAATCTGAAATTTCCCTTTTAAGGACATTCAGTTATATAATTAGTGCTGTTAATTACATTCATAATGTTGTGCTACCATCACTACCATCCATCATCAAAACTTTTCCATTACCCCAAACAGAAACTCTGTACCAATCAAGTATTAACTCCCCATTCCCTACCCCCAGCCCAGCTCCTGATAACCTAAATTCTAGTTTTTGACTCTATGAATTTACATATTCTATTTCCTATCAGTGTGATCATACAATATACGTCCTTTTGTGTTTGGCTTATTTCTCATGATGTCTTCAAGGTTCATCCATGTTACCACGTGTATCAGAACTTCATTCCTTTATAGAGCTGAATAATATTCCATTGTATGTATATATATACCGCAATTTGTTCATTCATTTATTTGTTGATGGATACTTGGGTTGCTTCCATTTTTTGGCAACTGTAAATAATGACGTTATAAACATAGGTGTGCAAATATCTGTTTGGACCTCTACTTTCAGTTCTTTTAGGTATGTACCTGGAAGTAAGATTGCTGGGTCATATGGTAATTCTATAGTTTACTTTCTGAGGAACCGCCAAACTGTCTTACTAACAATGAATGAGCATTCCTATTTCTTCACATCCTCACCAACACTTGCTATTTACCATTTTTTAAATAGCAGCCATTTTAGTGGGTGTGAAATAGTATCTCTTTGTAGTTTTGATTTACATTCACCTAGTGGCTAATGACATTGAGCATCTTTTCATATGCTTATTGGCCATTTGTATATCTTTATGGAGAAATGTCTATTCAAGTCTTTTGCCCATGTTTTAATTGTGTTGTTTGTATTTTTGTTGTTGAATTGTAGGATTTTCTTATATATTTCTCATATTAAAACCTTAACAGATGTATCATTTCTGATTTTTCTCCCATTCTTTAGGTTGTCTTTTTACTTTCATGATAAAGTCTATGATACACAGACAATTTTAATTTTGAAAAAGGCCCATTTATCTATATATTTTTTCTTTTGTGGCTCATGCTTTTGGTATAAAGTCTAAGAAACCATTGCCTAGCACAAGGTCCCAAAGATATTTCCTTATGTTTGCTTCTAGGACTAATGATGTTCAGTACTTTTTAATGTGTTTATTAACCACACGTATACCTTCTTCTACACAGTGTCCAAACATTGTGCCCATTTTCTACTGAGTTGTTGGTGTTTTTTTTATTGTTGTAGGATTGTAGGATTTCTTTATATACCCTGGGTATGGAGGCCTCTTCCAGATAGATGATTTGCAAAAATTTCTTGTGGCTTACCTATTCATTTTCTTAACTGAGCTTTTTGATAAGTAGAAAAGAAGTTTTAAATTTTGATGCAGTCAGATTTATCAACTTTTTATGGCTATTGCTTTCTATGACATATACAAGTTTGCCCACCCCCCAACTCATGAAGAAATTCTTCTACCATAAATAATTTTACCTTTAGATATGATCTATCTTGAATTAATTTTTGTATATGGCATAAAATAGGAATCAAGGTTGATTTTTTTTTCCACATGGATGTCCAATTATTCCAGCAACAGTTGTTGAGAAGTCTTTCCCAAATGTCTGCTTTGGGATCTTTGCTAAAAATCAAATGACTAAGTGTGGGTTGATTTCTGGGATCTCTGTTCCATCGGTCTATATGTTAATCTGTATGCCAATGCTATGTCTTGATTACAGTAGCTTTATAATAAGACTTAAGAGCAGATAATTTAAGTCCTCTGATTTTGCTGTTTTTTTGTTTTTTTTTTTAAAGATGCTTTGAGTATTCTAGGTCCTTTGTATTTCCATATTAATTTTAGAGTCAGTTCGTCAATTTCTACAAATATTCTGCAGGGATTTTGAGTGGAATTACATTGAATTGTGGATAACACTTCTTTGATGCAATTTTAAGAGGCCTGAATCACATCCATTAAACAATTCTCTATTGCATGTTGGAGAGTCCTATCAGTTCTCCATGAGAGGTTTATTTATTTGAATCAAGATGTTCTAACTTTGGGTTCCTCTGTTACAGATAATAACTAGTACTTTAAGTGCATTTACAAGCTGTATAGTCACAATCTCATTTAATACACTCACATAAAAATATTAGAAATTATTTTCTCCACTTTACACGTGAGATACTAGAGGCTCAAAGAACTTAAATAAATTGCCCAAGATCATACAGTTAATAAGGGAAGATTAGAATTTAGATGTGTCTTACTATAAAGCTTAAATGTCCAAGGAAGTTGAATGTTATTATCCTTTTTTATCCATTATCATGTAAGTATGGAGTTTTGTGTCAGCTTTTATCTGAAAGATAGGAATATGAGATAAGGTCGTTTTGTGATGGTGAAAGAAGCAGAAACCTTCAAAAAGACACTTCCATGTGGTTTTTTTCTGGGCATATCCAAGGCAAGAGGATACCACTGAGGGCTGAGGAACTGGAATGAGCAGGTATCTGAGCAGAAGGACTGCGTTAAGACCTGAAGGCAAACCGAGCCTGTCTCACAATTTGGCCAGGAGAGGTGATGATTAGAAACTGACCATCTAAAAACAGTTTGTTCTAATGACTTTAGCTGCCTAGGAATATTTATATCTTGAGAAACTCACATGTGATACACTTGGCAATAGCTACAGGGTTCTGGTTCTTCCTCCTCCCATCATATTTGCTCAAGGCAGCAGAGAGAACATAGAGATTCACAAATGAGCTTTCTTTGTAGGGCACTGGCTGCTTTAAAATTCTTCATTAAATCTTTTTCACAAATAAATTGCCCAATGTCCATGGGGAATATTTCCATCTTTTAATCATATGCAGTTTGAATTGACTCCAGCGTTGAGAGTGGATTGCAGAGGTTTGGTGTAGAGGGTCTGGGGGGCGGGGCGGGGCGCATCTCAGAAGCCCAGCCCTTGCAATGCCATTTGAATATAAGTAACAAAAGAAGGCCCCAAAGGGAGCAATTGGAGTGAGGTTATATTTTGTGAGGTGTTTAGCACCAGTTGTGACTGGATTTTTAAAAGAGTAAAAGTTAATTACGCACCTTACCTATTGGTTTAGTATTGGTTCCAGAACTGAAATAGCAGGGTTTAACTTTCCTCTTATAGGCTGGTGAGCCATTCTAGAGTAATAGTTTAAATAAAATGTCAAGTATCTGATTGCCATGGAAACATTAATACAAAGTAGACCTTGTAGCACTTTCGTGCTGTAAAATTACAATGATATGAATTACCTTCGTCTTAGGACACCTTCTGAAATGGCCAGAGCTGCATCCCTGAAAAATGAGTCGTTCATGCACAAAGCCAGAAATGGTGTGAAATGCTCCTACTTAGCCATGTCACTGCATATAGCTATGAACTGGACAAATGTCAGCTTCTTTCAAAGGACAGGAGCAGGTAGGATTGTGGTGGGGTTCTCACTTCTCATGGAGGAAACATAGAAGAGGGCTGTCAGTTTCAATGGTCTTCATTCCTGGGGAAGGGGCAGTGTCAGAACTGTGCCAGTGACCCGGGAGACTGCAAGAAGGTGCAGCACACATTTGGGGCCTGCTCCAGGACCTCCCACTGTAACACATGTTCCAACTGCCTCCTCCAGCCTGATTAGCAGAACACTGCTGATTATGTTATGCAAATGATCGGAGATGGATTTCACATTTCCCCCAGCCAGGCTTTGCACAGCTTTGCATTTATTATCCCCCTTTAAAAATACAGAGTCCTCTGAGAAGGGGAACGGCTTGTTTTCATTTGTTCTCCAACAGAGTTGGCACAGACCTGTCAAGCAATCATCTTGGGCTGTGATCTGCAAAGCTGCCCTTTTGTTGTTTGACTCCCCCCACCCCCTAGACTGTTTACAAGACACACACAGACATCTGCACGCCTTAAAACAGGTTATTTCCCGGTTCGACAAAACTTGTCAACCTGGGTGATGAAAATGTTACTGCATTTGCTGACATGGCATCCGATAAACTTGGAAGTTATGTCCCCAGCATCTTGTCCTCATTCGTAGCCTGGGATGGTAAATACTCAGCAGGTCCTGGTTCTAGATGATTGTACAATCAACCATCTGCCCCTTAGCACTTCTGATACTGCTTTCCATTCATTGGTGTTTGTCTGTCACCAGGAAAGCAGCTACGACATTTCCCACTGTGTGGAAATTGAAGGATTAAGCTTTTGTTTGCTGTATTACCAATAAGACCTGGAAATCAAGGTTGGGTGTTTTGATTTTAGATAGAAGTCTTTAGTCTCCACAATGGAAATATTTCTGAACCACAAGTCATGCGAAGGTTTTTCCCCGTGCTTTTCCTATTTTATCCGTGAAGGCCAAAAAAATGTAATGTAGCTTTCTATTAACCTCTCCTCCAGAGCTCTCCTTCACCCTGCCCCCAATTCCTACCCCAGGAAGGAGCTAATATTTGTTAAACCCCTGCTACAAACCAGGAAATGATTTACAGACATTATCTCTAATTGTCATATCAAACCTACAAAGTAGATGTTACCTCCGTTTTCCAGATGGGAAAACCAAGATGGAGAAAGTTTACATGTTGTAATGTGGCACAGTCAGGATTCAAATACATATTTGTACTGATTTATAGTCCTTGTGCTATGTACCACTAAGAAACCTTGTAATTTCTAGTGACAGAAAACCCAGTGAAACTGGCTAAAATAATAAAGGGAATTTATTGTCTCACATAACCAAAAATGCTAAAGGTTGGCTTCAATGGAAGCTTGCTCCCATAGTTTAAACCGTATTACAAGAGCATAATAATTTCTGCAGTCCTGTTTCCTTCCTAAAGTATCTTTATCCTCAGGCTCCACATTGTGGTGGAGCAGCTCTGCCTCTCACCTCAAGATACCAAAATCCCTCCCCACTGGTTCTCAATGGTGCATCCTCAACATGCTAACTAGAAAAGAGAGACTAATTTCTAAACTCTCAGAAAAGACTGAAGAAGCTCCTCATTCCTAGAACCCTAGCAAATGTCTTCCATTAAGTCATTTAGTTTGATAAGATTACATCCCCACCCTTGAGCCAATTTCTTGGCCAGGGGAAATGGGTCAATCAGGGCCATATCTGGAATTGGGAATGAAACCTACGCCACTCAAACTACAAGGTTAAGAATAGAGGAGAGGTATTTCCCCCCAAGCTGGCCAAAACCAATAACAACAAAAACAAAAACAACAAGTTCTCTGTTTATACTTCTATTAAGGAATATATAATAGACATAAGGAAGCAAAAGACACACCTATGTGATGTATTTAAGAACACACATAAAGCAACATTCAAACAAGGATAGTAAACAAGAGCTGAGAAGGACACCTTAAGGAATTATTTAAATTAGATGAAGAACAAATAGGTGCAGAATCCTAGAAAAGAAAAATTTGAGCAGTTTCATCATTGGTGATTTGTTGTAATTTTGAGTTTGCTTTGTTTTATTTTGCTTTGTTGTTTTTTTTTTTAAAGCAGGAAATAGCTAAAAGGGGAAGAGTAAAGCTGATGTGCAAAAGTGGAGAAATTAATCACTTTGTCCAGAGAATAAGATAAATGATTTTGGTGAGGCTAAATAATAGATATCAAAAGGCTGGGGAATCTAGACTCTCTAATAATATGCAATATCAAATTGCTGAGGGTTTTTGAGATGAAAATTAATATGGTAAAAATGATATTTGAGGAAGATTCTGCTATTCAATTCTGTATCACAGAGATACACAGAGGTGAGGTGACCAATGCAAATAGAAGATCAGTGGTAAGAAGGTTAGCTAGAAGGCTATTGTACTACCTGGGATGTGAGGTCTCAAAAAAGCACATGCTAAGTACATACTATACAGTGAGTCAGACCATGTGCTAGGCGTGATGCTAGGAGATGGGATACAAAGATGAATTAGGTACAGACCCTGCCCCCAAGGAGCTCAAAGTCTAAATGTGGAGGCAAGTGTAAATATATAAATAAAATCAGTTTCAATCAAACATGGTAGATAGTATATAGAGATAAGGGAAAATACTGTGGGGTGTATGAGAGCAACTGACTTGACCTAGAGAAATATGAGGAGGCTGCACCAGAGCTGGGTCTTATAGAGATAAATAAATTAGCCTGGCAGCCTTCAAATGTCAATTCTGTGTCCTACCTAAGCTATGTTGCAGGGTAGGCCGGTTGGAAAGGAAAGAAAAGGAAGGAAGGAAGGAAGGAAGGAAAGAAGCAGGGAAGGCTGGGAAGGCAGGAGAAGAAAGAGAGAGAGGAAAAGGGGGGTGGGGAGAGAGAGACAGAAAGAAAGAAAAAGAAAGAAAGAAAGAAAGAAAGAAAGAAAGAAAGAAAGAAAGAAAGAAAGAAAGAAAGAAAGAAAGAAGAATGAAGGAGGAAAGGAGGAAAGGAAGGAAGCAAGAAAGAGAAAGAAAGAAAAGGGAGGGAAGGAGGGAGGGAGGGAGGAAGGAAGGGCAATTGTTTGACCTGTGGTTTAATAGGCCAGCCCTTTCCCTTTTCCCTTTTACTTTTTTAAACTTTTCAGTAGACCTGGCCTTCAAATTTCAACAGCAGTAGCAGAAAATGAGAAAAAATGAACCATCATTTACAATTTAAGTTTAGCAAGAGAGTGTGGTTGGTTTAGGGTACTTTTGTATTAGAATTTATTTTGTACACATTCCTTATATTTCCACCTATAATCTGTGCTGTCTGATAATTCCTGATATAATCTGTGGTGTTACCTGGAGAAAAGGGGAACTTTTCCTAAGCTGAAGCATTGATTTGGCACAGGGGACAGATGGCCCAGACCAATTAAAGGTATTGTTTTTCCACTAACTGGTACTCCTGCAAGACACTAATGTATGCATATTAGACAGGGAAAAGGAGTATGACAAACTATTGTTTTGATTTTGTAAATTAAAGCATTATAAAGAAGCAATTTCAGACATCAGTATTTTCAGCCAAGAATTTTTCTCTGCTGTGATTGAGAAATGTCACTGTTTTAGTTTGCCAAAGGGCTGCCAATGCCAAGTACCAGAAATGGGTTGGCTTTTATAAAGGGGGTTTATTTGGTGGTAAACGCTTACAGTTCCAAGGTCATGAAAAGTCCAACTCAAGGCACCATAAGAGGTACATTCTCACCAAAGTTAGCTGCCATGTGGTGAAGCAAGATGGCAGGCAATCTCTGCCTGGTCTCTGCCTTCCCCTCTGGGCTGTACCATCCCCTGGACCTCAGCTATGGGCAGCCAGGCAAAGAGCTTGTCTCTTGCTGGGCCTCCTTTCTCAGGCTCGGCTGCTCCACTTTTTTCCAGAGTTCAGCTTCAAGCTATCAGACATATGGCTCATCTCTCCCTGGGCTCTAGGGCCATCTCCTTTCTCTCACATGGCAGTATCAAATATGGTGGCTCACTTTTTCTGTGTGTCACTCACTCTGTGTGTCTCTGTTTTTATCAGACCCAGCAAGAGGGTGGATACTCAACCTGACTCATGCCTCACTGACATAGTCCAATTGACAGGGTCTCACAAATATAATCTTTCTCTTCTTGGGATTCATAAAATAATTTCAAACTGGGTCATCCTGTCAGATCTTTTGAAAAGTGAATTAGAGGTGAAGAATACAAGAGGAGCTACAATTTTGCTTGAACCTGTGATATGTTGTCTCGTAGCTCTGGAGTTTCTTATATCCCTACAGATATTCACTCTCTGTAAGGCATTAGTAAGAAACACATGCACTGTATTTATATCCTACTGAACCCATCACTTATTAATATAGCATTAAAGCAGTGTCAGATTATACTGTTTCATATTGCACTTTATGGCTAGCATTGCAAACTTTGTTTTCTTCCTTCTGTAACTCATTTTTTTGTTCACTTATTCATTGACATAGGCTCCCATGAAGTTTGGGTGAAATTAAATATTATATCCACACTCATACCAAATTAATTAATCATGATTAATGCTCCTAAAATGAATACAAAAGGAATTCATCATTATTAGAAACATATTGAAATGTGCATCTCAGAATTGGAAGATTCTCCTGTTCAGTAGGTGCTAGATAAGCTTGAAAGGTTTCTGCTTCTTCAACCTTTCCTCTGTTGTTTTAGCTGCTTTAAGTCATTTTCTAAGGTTCATGGAGAAGAGTGTCCGTGAATGAAAATGATTCGTGACCCTTCTTTGCCTGGCATTCAGGGATTAACACCTTTATGTGGATGGGAATCATAAGACTTTAGACCAGGGATTGGCAAACCACAGCCCAGGAGCTAAATGTGGACCCTGAGTTGTTTTTTGAATAAGGCTGTATTAGAAACCACCACACCCATTTGTGTTGCTGCTTTGCAGCTACATTAGCAGAGTTGAATCGTTGTGACCGAGAGAGACCATATGACCTACAAACCTGAAAATATTTACTGTCTGTTCCTTTACAGAAAAAGTTTTCTGGCCCCTGCTTTAGACAGGCAGAAGGGAATAGATCTGATAATCTCAACTGTTGGAGGGTTAAGGAATCTATGTGATTCACAACTTCTGTGAAGAGAGTGACCTTGAATGTGCCTCCTGTGCCCAGCAGAGTACTCTGCACATAGCAGAACCCCACTCTGCTGTGGCTGAGTGAATAAGTTAATGCTCTACCCCCACAATTCTTGAGCAAGGACTTTTTCACACCTATGAAATAGGGAGCTAGTTATTTTGTTGTTGTTGTTGCTGTTATTTGTAACCTGTTTTGAGACTAGATTCAATTATATAGGGTTCAACATAGTTCTACAGGGTTTACTTTTAGTGATCACCATGTGCTAAACACATTGGACTTTGCAGATATCAACTCATTTAATTCTCATACAACCCTTGGTGACAGAGCTTCCGATGAGGAAAATGAAGTGATGTGGTCAAGGTCCCACAGGTATTTAGTGGCAGGACCAGGACTTGGACCACTACATTCTAGCTTCAGAATCTTGCTCCTGTCCACTGTGTTTTGCTGCCCTGAATTTTGTATAAGAAGATGTGCTGCTTTTCAATGACTGGCCCTCTACTTTGGGTGATGAACTAGATACTTTGATCTTATCTGGTGTCCTTTGTTTCTTTGCATTGGAGAGGGACCCATCAAGGATGATGCTATCACACTTGGTGACCCCAAATCTCTGAAAGTGCATATGGATATACCAGCTCCTTTTTATAACATGACCAATTCTGTTCAAAACAAACCCTCAGGAAAAAATTTTAAAACTCCAGAAAATTCATTATATCCTATTAATTCCTGATGTGAAGATTTCAAAATTAGGTAGGTAAACTTTTAGATAATCATTCAGCTTATCCATTTGATTCACTTTAAAATCAGTATGGAGGGTTTAATTAAAGTAAGAAAGCATAAAAATATGTGATTCCATCTATCAGCCAGTTCTTGGTTGCAAGCAGCAGAAAGGAGCAAAGTTAAGTCAAAAAAAGAATTTCCTGGAAGGATAGTAGATGGTTCACAGAGTTGATTCCTGAAGAATGAAGCTAGTAATGGGCAGGAGCTAAACGTTCTGGGTATCAGGAAGTAAGCTAATTTTAAGGCAGCATAGCTGCCTGGATAGGGGATATTACTCAGGTACTACTATTATTCCTTGCCACATTCCAGCACCCTGAGGATTTGGAGCGATAGGAATGTTTATTCACTGTTGGTGGGAATGTAGAATGGTACAGCCACTGTGGAGGACTCTTTGGAAGTTCCTAAGGAAGTTGAATATAGACTTGCCATGAGACCGGCAATACCATTATTAGGTATACACCCAGAATAACTCAGAGCAATGATATGAACAGACATTTGCACACTGATGTTCATAGTGGCCTTATTCATGATTGTTTATTCAACTGATAAACAAATTGTGGTGTATACACACGACAGAATATTATGCAGTGGTAAGATGAAATGAAGTCGTGAAGCATATGACAACATGGATGAACCTGGGGGACATTATATTGAGTGAAGCAAGCCAGACAAAAAAGGACAAATTCTGTATGATTGCACTATTATGAATTAAATATATTGTGTAAACTCTAGGAGTTAATAATTAGAATATAGATCACCAGAAAATAGAATGAGGGTTAATCTGTGCAGAATTGGTAAAAAAGGTTATTTGTAAATCTTTGGAAATGAATAGAAATGGTGAAAGCGCATCATAGTGTTTATAAGTAGCAGAGCTATTATATAGGTATGACAGTCATTGAAAGGGAAAGTCTAAGGTCATGTATATTACTAGAAACAAAACAAAAAATATAACATGTGACTGTATAACATAGTGGAACCTCATGTGAAATACAAATATGGGTGATATTGCATATATAAGATGGTTTTCTACAAAATATAATACAAATAAACTAGAGAGATGGAAACAGAACAGCAGCTATGTCCAGCAAGTGACGCATAGAGAGATTGAGAGGTCTACATAATTTTGGTAGAATCTCATCTACCAAGATATTTATCCTACTTCGTAAATGACCACAATGAAAAAAAATTTTTAAACCAAAAAACTTGTTTTGTAGAATGCTTTTTTATTTCAATCAAATATTCAATTGAGAAATGTGGTAAATTGTTATGATAATGGTCCCCAATGAATCATGCCCTTTGTGATATTCTGCTGTTGCTCTTCCCGTCAAGAGGTGGAATCAATTTCTTTACCACTTAAATCTGGGTCAGACATGTTATTTTCTTTGCCATGGAAGTGGCAGAAATGATGACATGCTAATTCTGGAGCCGAGGCCTTAATAGGTCCTGCAGCTCTCCCTCACTGTCTTGGAACCCCTGCTGTGAAGAAGCCCAGTCTAGCCCCCTGGAGGATGAAAGGCCACTTGGAGGAGAACCGAGGTGCCCCAGCCAACAGCCAGCACCAACTGTGTGATGTGTGATGGAGGCCAACTTGGACCTCCTGCTCCAGCTAAGTGGTCAAGTGACTGCAGCCATGTAAGTGATCTCTGGTAAGACTAGCAGTGGACTCATGTACCCTATCCTCAGAATTGTGAAAAATAATAAACTATTGTTGTTTTAAGTTACTAGGATATTTGGGCAGTTTGCTAAGCAGCACTAGATAACTGAAACTGGAAGTATTTATTAAATATGTTATGACTAAATTTACGATTCTTGCATTCAGCTTTTTTACTAGATCCTATTTCTTCATATCCATTTATTATAGTTGGTCATTTCCAAAAACTGGATAGCATTCACTCACCTTATAAAATTAAATGTTTCTAATCAGAATGATACTGGAAACTCTTCAATTTTCTCTTTGTGTATTTATCCCTTTTTTCTTAGAAAGTAATCATAGATTTCTGTATAATAATAGCCACAATTATAGAGATTTAGAGAAAATAATTACATGTTAATTTTTCCTAATTATCTGGAGTCATAAACTTCCAGGGAATGAAGGACACAGACAGAATGGAATTGAACAAAACCTTTGGACTTACATGACTATAACTTCAAATGTTACTTAGAAAGAATACTTGTGAATCTCTCTGCCAGCTCCTCTTTCTAAACTTTTGAGGGTTTCTTGCATAGTCTATGTTTATACTTCAGATTTTTATAAAAGCCAAAACGATTTGTTTAACAAAGAAGGGCTTTTATGACCTGCTAAATGATCTGCATAACAGTCATACACTTCCAAAAACAAAAACAAAAAAACACATTTCTACAGATCACCCCCATCCCCACAAAAAAATGTATATATGCTTATGCTCAGGAAGTCCCAGTTGGAGAAATACATTTAGGCTCAGTAACAATGTCCCTGGCTTCAAGGTAGTCAAACAAAGCTGGTTTCTAGCAAAACATCTCCAGCCCTCTCCTACTTGAGGTTGTGACCAGGATGAATCTGTGCATCCTGGAAAACTTAGAAGAATGTCTGTGAGCATCAGAATTTTTCCTTTCCATGCTGGAGGAAAGACTATTTTGTTCTCTGTAAGAAGCTTCTTTCTTGGGCTGCTTTTTTGTATTGAAACAGAACCATCGTTGCCTTCCTCTCTGCCTTAGAAAGGAGGATGAGACATCTACACATACTGGAGTGCCATGAGTCACAAGGGTACATGTTAAGTATATTCTTTCCTGTTATTGCATGGGAGAAGCCAAAAATAGCATTTTTTTCCCTCGAACTTTTGTCTGACAGGTAAAATCCTATTAAATAGTGTCTCAAATTGTCTCATGGAAATTAGACTCATTTTTCTAAAATTAAAAAGATCTACACAATCTCACCTTATTACAGAGCAAATTGATAGGCACAGTTTTTTCTTTTTTAGCAAGGTAAAAACTCAAGGTTCATCATATTTTAAGTAAGAGGTTATTAGAAATCTATAGGGCAATTAAAGTAATTTTTTAAAAATGCCTTATAAAAGGAGAACATCAATATCAAGCATAATCTTTTAGAACTCAAATTGTTGACTTGAATTGCATCTCAGAATTAATATATCCAGCTCCAAGGTAAATAGTGCTAAGCAAGTATAAACTGAGCTTAACAGAATTTAACTTGCTCAGTTACAATATTTGTTTATAAAGAATTATTTCTTGTTCTTCTTTTAGATGTATATTTGCTACAACTCTTCAGAGCTCTGCCTCTCAGATGCAATTCCCATGACTCAAATAAAGTGCTCGTTATTCTATCTAGCGGGGTATACTTTTGCTTTTACTATTGGGATAACTGGACAAATATTTTGCCTCAATAATTTACATGAATCACATCTAAATAGGGTGAGTTCATCTTTCAAAGTACAGTGTAGGTCTTTATGATAACCACAACTCACTGGATCCATCCAAATGACAATAACTTACTTGTCAGCCTATGTATTGAAATGGCAAGAAAGAAAGTTTGAGTTATCTTCAAGTAAGTGATATGCTATTCTATAGAAAATGTTGACCAGATATTCTCCATACTCTCCAACATTAGAGTAGTATGCAATAGGCTTATACTTGAGTAAGGAAATTGAGGTTAGACTTCCCTCATGGCAACAATTGTTGGGCATTAGAATTGGCTAATAAAGGAACATCTGTAGGACTCTTCTTCGCAACAGGACTTCAAACACTAGTATCTATGCATTTGTGCATCTATCTACCTGCCTATTCAATCTCATGGCTCAATATTTATCTAAAGTTTGGCTGACAGAGATATTTAATTTAGGAAAGATTGCTTGCAGAATGTGATGTTCATCAAGAAGAAATCATCAATTTCTCTAGATAATCAAAAGTTTCCCTGAATCACATAGTGCCCTTCAGCTTTTTTGCATCCCGGAGCTGGACTGACATTCCTGTTCCTGGTGTGCATCTTCATTAACCAAGAATGACTTCATTTTCTTGATAATGAACTCTGCTCTGCTCTTGGTGCTTGGAGAATGTACGGTTGCCACTA
Source organism: Cabassous unicinctus (assembly GCA_029593785.1). Lineage (NCBI taxonomy): Eukaryota > Metazoa > Chordata > Mammalia > Cingulata > Chlamyphoridae > Cabassous > Cabassous unicinctus. The sequence continues at coordinate 43,614 of JAQZBX010000865.1, forward strand.
CACTCTCCTCCCACAGATTTGCTTTACTAAATTATATTTTAATGTGACATATCATAAGAAATGGTCCCATAGCAATGTCTCCTGCAAGAATGCTGTCAAGATGGTTGCTTTCTGTTCTACACAGTCTACTCTTTATGAAGGCCCCAGGTCTTAGTAACAAGGAGTGACTGGTTTGTATCTAACACACACAATGATTAAATAACGTAAGGCTTCCTATTTTATGGTGACTGCTAGAAAATTTAAATTCAATTTTGTGATGCTCCTATGTGTAATATTATTAATATGTTTCAGCAAATTTCCCAGCATATTTTTTTTATCTCCATTCATTGATTCTTTATTTTTCTACTCCAACTTTTAATTTGTGTCATTTTTTATAATAATCATAATATTTACAATAATAACAGTTGCCATTTATTATGTGCTTACTATCTGCAAGCATATGTGCTAAGGGCCCAATATATAGTACTTTAATTTAATCTTTACACAATACTAGGAAGAATTATTATCTCCATTTTTAATAGATAGGCAAAAAAAAAGTCCAGTAAGTCTTAGTTTTTCTTCTAGCTATTAGAGGAGGAATTTGGATTTCCTCAAATATGAACCTGACTCCAAGTCCTGCATTCTTAATAAGGATGAACATTAGAGAATAGAGTCTGTATACCAAAAATTCTATGTGGATTTTCCTAATTAAAATCAGGAAAACTCTATAGGTACTATAATAAATATTATTAAATATTAGTAATGCTTATTAATAAATAAAGACTATTATCCTCATTATATTGATGAGGAAACTGAAGCACAGAAAGTTTAAGTAACTTTCCAAGGTCCAAGGTCAGTGGTAGAGCTGGGATTAGAACCCAGGTAGCTAAACTCCATATTCCATGATAATGAACATATCCACGTGAGCCACTTTAAATTCATCCTGTAACGGGGAGTTTTGATATCTAAGTATCTAGGTACATATATTTACGTGCATACACATTTGCCATTTTTGTCTCACCTGAAGAGGAAGGGATCTTGCTCAGTGCCAACCAAGGTAAAAAGAATTTCTCTAACAGAGTAGGTAGCTGTGCCAAAAGTCTGTGGGAAGGGCTAGATGACTCTTGAAAGTTCCTTTCTGCCCCAATTCAACTGGGTTAAATACTCCTTGAGGGCAGAGGCTATGCACATGTGCTTTGAGCAATAATAAACCCAAATGGCTCTTTCCTGACTCTTTAGTGCCCTTCAGCTTTTTATGCGTCCCAGAGCTGGACTGACATTCCTGTTCCTGGTGTGTGTCTTCATTAACCAAGAATGACTTCATTTCCTTGAAAATGAACTCTGTTCTGCTTTTAGACCACACCCATTGGTTTCTAATCAGTGGCCTCTACCTATTAAAAGCTCTGTTTTCAGGTTCTGATGTTTTACCCTCGGGATGGGGCTTTTTGGTGCAAGAATGCTCTGGGGCATGGGACTGGATTCTTGTTTACCTGCTGGGGAATGAGGTTTGTAGGACACTGTGCTTGCAAATCTGGGCCAGTCAAAGAGAGGGATATAAGTTAATAATGTTTGAGTTAAGTAGCACTTTTGATTTTAAGTAAATTCTAACCAAGGTAAGACAAAAATTTATTATAAATCCATCAGTGTCATGGAACACCCATAATGAATGTTATTTGGGCCTTCAGTGATTCCAAACCAGGTATCTTGTCTTTCTTACAAACTGATCAGATTCTCAGCTAATTAGAATGGGCCCAAGTCACTATTCACAACAGAGAGAGAAGGGATTTTGTTTTGTATTTCTTTCTTTTGTCTCGTTTGCTGGAGAAATAAAATGGAGGTTAATCAAGAGAGTCAGTAGCTGAACTGTTAGGAATATAACTATTGGGCTAAAATAGAAATGGATTCTTTGGGGGTAAGCATCTATAATTTGGTCTTGGGGCTATAGATTCTGCCTCATCATGAGCTTTCCTTATCTCTTACAAGTAAATAAAATGTTCAACTTGGCTTTGGTGGATATTTCCTTCCTATAGCCTGCATAGGGTGCAGTCAGGAAAAGTATATTTGAAGTGGTCAGTGTTTCTAACCACTGGAGGAGTTGGCTCTTCAGGAAAATCAGTGATTCTCCTCAAGCACTTACATGGGAAAGTCAAGGAGTGTTTGTTCTGCCAGTACCTACACTGTGTTCATTTCAACGGGACTGATGAAGGACTACACTGCTGGGGGGGATGGGTGTGTGTGTGTGTGCTTTATGATGCTCAGGTCAAAGATTTTTCCCTCCCCACACTGTCCTTTGTGAAATAATTGATAAAAGTTTACAAGATAGACCTGGAATGACTATTTACATGAAGGGCTGTGTCATGTATATGGTAAAGTGCACTGGCTAAGAGAAGAGACAATGGACTAGACAACGTGGTTTCATCTCTTAGCTCTTCTGTTAAATATCTTTGTGTCTTGGCAACTTTTTTCTACCTTCTGAGCCTCTATTTCCTCTACTGTAAAATGTGAGAAATAACAGTACTCTTCTCATAGAGATATAAGAATCAAATATGCATAATATGCCTTAAGTATTTAAGAGTATAGGAAGTGCCACATATGTGTTAGTTGAAAACCAGTAAGTCTTTACACAAGCATCCTTTGAATGTTGGCCTCATTTTCATTCTCACTGCTTTTACCTCCTGCAGATCCTCATCACCTTGCTCATCAGTCTAGGATAATTGCTTCCAAACTGGTCTTTCTGTCCCTCTACCCTTGGAATTACTTTCGTGCAGATTCCTTTTTAATCTTTCTAAAATGCCACTTTTCACTTTTTTCATTCAAAATTATTTTCTCCAGAGTAAAGTTTGCATTTCTTTGCTTGGCACTTAACACCCTCCTCAGTTTTTCCCCTGCCTCATTGCCAAATTATGCCTTCTATTTTTTCTATTACTTCTTGTCTGCTAAATGTCACTGCACCATAGGAGTGGCTATGTCTTTCTGGTAGAGGTAGGATGGAGAAAGGGGGGAAGTAGCTGAAAGAAAGAGGTACAGAATGGATATTCCTAATTTTAATTTAGCAAACCTAGGCTTCTGACGTTGGTTCTAAGCAAGGCCTATGCCAGGCACATGAATGTTTAAGTCTGCAGTTAGGCTACTCCACGGGAATCCAGGAAGTCTCTGTGGATGGAGGGCTCCTGTCACCTCGGGGACACCCACACTGCTCGTTAGCCACTCTGTGTCATGAAAAGCAGGACTGAATGGCATGCAGCTGGTCTACAGCTTTACTGAATGTTTTCTTGCACAGTGCAAGGTAGCCACATTAGCTGCTGCTATAACTTGGCCTGTACATTACATTAACATAATACAATTTTATAGCATTAAGAAATATTAAATAGGAATGAAGGCAAACAATGCATTCCCAATGGGTTTACAATGTCTCACTCTTACTCCTCCTTCACTTTGGCTATTAGAAGCTGAAATAATTTTCTCTTCTTTGTGAAGCAGAATAGATTAATTTCCAACCCTGCATTGTGCTCTGTCTTCCTGTGCATTGGGTGAAGCAAATATATTGATATTATATTGATCTCATTTACTGCCTGCAAAATGTACATGTGAATGTTATGTGTTTTGGTTACATTTTAGAAATTTTCATAGTTGGCAGGGGCTCTGCTCTATGCTTCTTGCTTGTCTTATTCTGCACCCCATGAAACTGATCAGGTTGCCAAGTTCTTACTGACATCAAAGCAGACTCTGGGCTCAGATCATCTCTGTGGGATGCAGAGGAAAAGGAGAAATAGCTCTTGCCCAGAAAACACTTCTCTGACCGAGTTCTAAGTATATTCTGGGGCTTATCTGACAGTTTTTCCACTGGCCAGATTCCGAGTGAGGTCCAATACTGCAGCTGACGTCAACTGGCTTGTGGTCAGGTGCTGGACTATGCTGGGCAAAATCAGCAGATCCATCCTTCTTGGATCTCAATTTTTATAGTGCCATTTTGCATAATATTCTTTCAAATAGCAATAAAAACAGTAAACAGATTAAAAAGCACAAGCCACATTCCTTTCTCCAGTATCCAAATGAATATAATTCCAACACTAACAAAGGTTAATTAATAACACAAAAAAGATTCTGATTTAAAAATTCCTTTTACACACATGCTGCAGCGCTAGATTGATGCCAGTCCTGTGTACCTAAGTTGCCCATTTTTTTGCAAAGACTCTTTATTCTCTTCATACCTTCCATGTTGAGACACATGCAAGGCGGAAGCTGGTGAGTGACCTTAATTTTTGTGTATACTATTTCCCCTCATTTTTGTAGTGGATGACCTTAATTTTTGTGTATACTATTTCCCCTCATTTTGATACATTTCTCTGGGTTTTGGATTTCTCCCTTATTTTCTCAGGAGCATGCTGTTGCATGCTGTCCCGTGGTTTTATAGGCTCACCACTGAGAAACAACAAAACCTTATGCTCCTAAACATATTCATTCACAATGACTAGAATGTGTACTATTTCTCATCTTCATAGATCCTTTACCAATCAGCAAATCATTATTGTTTATGATGAGTTTATGCTGAAGGAGAGCTACTTAGGAAATTGCCACTTGTGAGACCATTTGTTGGTTGAAGAGATAACCCTGCTTTCTAGTTTTGAGAAGGAGACATATTCAAACACACCTAGACAGAAAGACCACATGCGGTCCTAACATTCCCAAGTATATACAACAGAATGAGCAAGATAACCTAGATCCTTGAAGGATTTGCATTTATCTGATGTGTTTTCTTATTTCAAGTGGAAGCAGTGAGCTTATTACTCTTGGAAACTCTACTTAGAATCTTTCCATCATGGAAAGTTTCTCTTGGACTAACTGTAGAGATGACTTATCCCTGAAATAGAAACTTGACTTTACTCAGCAGACATTCTGGTGTCTATTTCTTGGTATGAACAGCCCTCCCCCCATTAATGATGCTTTAAAATATAGAAAACACCTTCAAATGATACCATCACATGGTTTTAGATGTTTAAAGGATCTCAGAGACCACCTATTCAGGCTGTTCATTTTACAGCTGAGAACCAACATCCAGTTAGTAGAAAAACCATGTCTAGAACCAGGATCTGTTCATTCCCTGAACCACACTCATTTATTTTAGTTAAATAATTAATATACACAATTCACCTCAGAATTTTCATAAATCCCCAACTTATTTTAACCCACTGATAAGAACATTCTCTGCATTTTAATGCTGTATAACTCACTAATTTATTTCTCTTAAATGTTTCTGAAGTATATTGGAAAATATTGTTGGTAAAATAAAGCAAAGCCATGGAGGCAATGACTGCAGTTGACAACAGAAGTATAATCAAACCTTTATGAATTCATTGTTAAAGGGTTTTCCCTGGTATTTCAAATGAGCCATGGCTAGCATGTGCATAAAAATGAAAAACTGCCTTAATCTTTCCAGCATTAACTGAGTGTTAAAAACTACCTACATGCCATGCAATGCAGTTCAAATTTTATGCGAGATATAATGTGCATAATTATAGTCTTAAAAGCTAAAAACATTTTTATTAACTATCTTTATGTTGTATCCTACCAAGAACCAACTCTACTCTAATCACACTACCCTTCTCACCACCCCAAATTAATTTCTGATGCTATGACCTGGGTTATGTGGGTTCTTTGCACTGTCCTTCTTTTCCTCTGATCCTAAGTCCTTTGTACCTTCAAGTTCATTTCAAATTCCACCTCCCCCCATTAATTCTTCCCTTTAGGAGCTATGTCTTTCTTTAATTTAAACTCTTAAGAACATATACTCTATATCACAAAATTTTGTGTTTAATTCTATCCAATATCATATAACTTGCTGATTTATGCTCATATACCTAGAACATGCACTTTGTGAAAATGTTCATGAAAGGAATATATGTCTTCTCTATTCCCATACACTCAGCACTTTTAATGCAGAAACAGTGTTTACTTTTGATTAACCTATGACTGATTAAGGGCTTACGTGACACAAAGCACAGACCTTGCTACTCAAACTTCCAACAACATTGGAATTCTCTAGGAGTTTTTAGAAATGCAGAAAGTTAGGCCCCATACCAGACCTGCTGATTTTAAAAGTCCTGTGATTTGTAAAGTTTGACAAGCAATTGTTTGGGAGAGGTATACTTAGGTAGGCCACTGGTACTGAATACAGTCCAATATGAAGAAGGTACTGAATTCTTCTAGGCCCAGATATGGTACAAGTGCACAGATGAAGGCAACTCTAAAACATTTGTGGTCATCTACACCTTAAAGAATCTAGTGAACGTTTTGAACACTCTTTCATAAAAATGAGAATAATTATACACACAATATTTTACATGTGAGTTATGAGGCTTAAAGGACACTTTAAGCCTATAAAGAGACCTCTTAGAGGTCTAATGACACTGTTAAGAGTCCCTGTTAAAGAATATAAGCATTTAAAGGGCAAGGATCACTTATTTGTCTGCTAGAGTACCTATTTGTGTGTTGTATGTTTATTGTTGAAAAACAAAGGAGATCTAATTGACCTTCTTCCATGGAGATAATCTTTGGTATTTACACTAGGTGTCTTAATGGACAGTAATAATCAGCAGGTAATGTTGGTCCTGCAGGCAGGGTGACCAATGTAAGTGTGTAAAAATTATTTAGCCAGAAAAGAGGCCTTTATCTAATAGATTTCATTCATCTTGGTAACACAGCTTTGATTTAGGCTATCAAGATTATTTTTCTATGTAATTGTGTACTTAATTCTTTTTAAATTTCTCTCTCTCTCTCTCATTCACTTTCTCTCCCCCTATGTATCTCTCTCTCTCTCTGTCTCTCTCTTTTTCTCTTCCTTTTAACCCAAAGAGTCATCTACTTTTTATGTATTTCTTGAAAATCTTTTGGGGTGATGATCTGAATTGCTCTTAATTATCACTTAAATTTTCTCCAAGTTGAGTGTTAAAAGTTTAGATGAGCCCAATTAGTGAGAACCTCACTCTAACAGCACTAGTAAAGTTGCTTAATTTAATTCTTTATTTTATGAAAAGAAAGGATCAGATATCTCAGAACAATGTTAAGTGGTTCTTATGGAAATGGATGCTAAAATAAATAGACATAAATTAAAAAGTTATGAACAGGGATGTCAAAGAAGTGACCCTTTTTGCTTGGTATTAGGTTTTACCAGATTCTAATAATATTAGTTTGAAAATATCATGCCCCCATTTTTCCTAAAGGGAATGACAAATTAATGATTGCATTTATACTAGAAGATTATATTATAATATATTCTTTGCACTGCTTTTTTCTTTGAAGGATCAATATCCAAACCTGTATTTAAAGAAAATGTGTATTTGCCAAACCAGCAACATGTGAAATTGGGATTATTCTACTCTGACTATTTGGATAGGGCATCTGTGAGCACACTCAGAAAATATATAGTCCTGTATCAGTGATATCCTAAAAGCAGTAACTTGGGAACCCTGATGAACTGAAAAATACTCAGAACTTCTTAGGATAGATTATGCCTCAGGAAAAACCAATAGTTAAATAGAGAAGAGAGCTTTCACTGCCTAGTCAAGGTGTACCAGATTACCTCTTTCATTATTGATCTCCAAAGCAAGCGGTAAATCATTTTATATTCTACATTACTTAGGTACTGTGGTGAGAATCAAGACTGAAAAGAAACAAAAATTCAATCCCATTTAATTTAATTTAATTTAATTTAATTTAATTCAATTGGATACATTAGTAGAGCACCTAGTATGTGTTAGGCATACTTCTTGGTTAGTGGAATAGAGGGAAGTTAGAAAGAGAATGGATCAAGGGTAAGTAGAGGGAAGCGGGTGTGGCTCAATCGATAGAGCTCCCGTTTACCATATGGGAGGCCCCGGGTTCGCTTCCCGGGGCCTCCTTGTGAGGGTAGGCAGGCCCGCGAGGCGTGGTGGGCTGATGCAGCAAGACCTCACAGCAAGGGGGAGATAAGCAGACAGAGAAAAAACACACAGCAAATGGACACAGCAAACACAAGCAGCAAGGGGGGGATAAATAAATAAATCTTTAAAAAAAAAAAAGGGTACGTAGAGAGAAGAAAACATATGCTCTATTCTTAAGAATTTTGCTGTCTAGTTGGTGAAACAACACATATACTCTGAGGATAAAATAACTGATAACATATGGAAGACTAAGAAAAGCAAAGAAATGAGGTTGCATTATGTTTTTCTTTTCAATCCTTTATGCTTTTATTTATTTTTCTGGCCTTATATCATTGGCTAGAAGGCTATATTTTTACAAAGGTATTAAAGAAGTGAAACTCTATATAGTAAATCAGCAGGGGCTAAGATATAGTAGAGGCAACTAGTCTTCATGGAGCCCCTAAAGCAGGGGTTCTTAATAAGGGGCCCATGAGCTTGAATTTAAATTCAAAAAAACATTATTCTTGCTGGGACGTGTTGGTGCAGGTGTGATATATTTATTGACTAATACACAGTATAGTGTGGACTTAGTAAGGGGTCTGTGGTTTTCACCTGACTAGCAAAGGGGTCCGTGGAACAAAAAAGGTTAAGAACCCTTGCCCAAAAGTCACATCACTCAGGCAGTCACTTCTAAAAGAGGCTTTGGTAAAATGTTTGATAGTGAAAGTCAATCAGATCAGCAGCTAGGGGCATGAATTCTCAAGGTGAATTTTTAGATGGTTTTAGAAAATCTGAAACATGACTGGTGAAAGTCTGAATAGGTAAATTTAAATTTGGTGTGTTCCCAAAGATAATCCTATTCTAAAAGATGGCTGACACAATAAGAAAGGAGGAAGGAAGAATGACGTGGGCTTATAACCTCCTTTTAATTCATTTTATTCCTTTTCTTAATTCTGCCATCCTATTTTTTTATTTGAGAAGTTAAGAGTTTACAAAACAGTCATGCGTACCATACAGGATTCCCATCCAATCATTTTAAATTAAGAAGCACTCATATGAAACCTAATAAAGACAAATCTCATTTATTTTTTTGCTCTTTCTTTAGTGGAATCAGAACAGTTGTATATTGTCTTCTCCAATACATAAGAAAATACCTGGTTTTAACCTTGAGAGTGGGATAATATGACCTGACTTGTTTGAGATTAAGTCATTTTCCTACATTTGTATAATAATAGTGGCTCAAGGGCAGTCACATGCCAAAACCAAAGGCAAATGATCACTTAATTTCCTGCTCAGTCATCAGTGGACTCTGGTTCTCAAGGAAAGGAAATCATGTTGCCAAGAAAAGAGCCCTGGCTTTTGCCTAATTTGCATAATATCTTTTTAAACATTGTAGAAAGTCAAGCATGTTGTGCAGAGTGTAAATATAACGTGATGATAATAGCTATGACGACACTAATGCTTACTACTTCATAGTCACCATCAATGAAATAGAATTGTAAGAGCCACAGTTTCTATCTTAGGAATCCTGCAATGTTTATATCTGTGGAAAATGCTGTTACCAAAAGCAACAATGACCTCATGGACAGTAGCCATGACATATATTAGGGCAAGTTTAATAAAGATTTGCAAATAGGAATAAAATATGTTTCACCACCTTCTTTTCTTCCTCTTGGAAATTTAGACTAGGAATCAGTGAAGAAAGGGAAATTTGATTATAATTAAAGTAGATAAATGATAGGCACCTTCATCTAGAGACTAGAAAGCCAAGTAGAGAGATGGGAATGGCTAAATGCTAAGTTTGGACTACAAATAAGCAAGTTTATGTGACAAAATCCAGGATGAAGGGAAAGACCAATCATTTTTGTTAATTATTTGGAAATCTGTAGGTAGGCATTATGATCTTTAAATTAATTTCTGTAACTAAAACATCAGCTACTGTCTAGAGCTGAAAGGCATATTAGAGATCATTTAAATGTTCTCATTTTGTAGAGATCAGGTCTTAAAGCTCAGAAAAGTCAAATAATTTGGTGACTATAGCACAGCTGATTACTGGCAGAATTGCAACAGGCACACATGCATCCTAATTCTCTTCTGACAGCTTTGAGAGGAAAGTGGGTTTTCATAGAGGCTTCAACTCTGTGAACAGATTAAGCAGAAATTGACAGATGGACTGTGTTTATCACTGCGCCCACCAATATGTACAATTATTGGGTTGTAACATGGTGCTAAGGTTTAATATTTACTTGTGGACATCTATTTTTTTACTTATTGTTTACTGTGCTGTTTGATGAAATATAAACATTTTATAAACATACAGTTTATTTTTCTGAAGTTTATACAATCAAGTAAAACCATTTTCTGGAGTTAAAAACTCCTAGTTTAACTTTATTTTCAGAGCAAACTACTTTCTCTCCTTTGGCTAATTGCTTTCTATCAGCCACTTACAGGGCTGGAACTAAGTCTGTATGTCCCACTGTGACTTTTGTTTGCATCATGTGACTCTAGCATGGATTCTAAAACCTGGATCTGTTTCCTCTCCACCCTGCGGGATTCTCATGTAGTTACTGAGCATGTGAACCTTTTAATTTGTGTTTTGAGATGACATCATTCTTTAAAGCCTTTTAAACTTGTGTTGTTTTGAGGTTTGTGTCTTTTTTATTTTTAAGTATGCATGTTCTTTACTTTTTACCCTAACTTCTTTGACCTTGGAATAAAATAATTGCCACGGTTGTCATGCCAATTTTCCATCTCGGCTAGCTTCCATGAAATTCTTTTACAGTTTTTTAATACCTCAGTGAATAATTTTCATTCATTCATTCATCATTCATTCACTCGTTTAATTAATATTTTGGAGCATTTGCTCTGTGTCAGGACCAGTGTTATCTCTCGGGCTGTGAAGATGACTGAGACAGTGTATTTGCCCAAAGGAGGTTCAAAATACAGTGGCACAAAAGACCATTTCAAGGGAATGTATAATTGCTCTACATGTGATTTATCTTATAAAGTTTGAGATATACTATACACAATCCTAGTATCCCTTAATCATTAGCATTTATAAATCATGTCTTTCTACCAGACGTATTGTTTATATTGAACCCATTTTTATTTCTAACTGGCAACACTTCCAAATAAAGGTATTCCATGAGTTTATAAACTCCTTGACTAATTTACTTAATCTTAGACCTAGTGGCAGGATCCCTAGGTCCACAGACTACTGGTTCCAGTCACAGGAAAAATATTCATGATTCTCATTGTTACACTATGAAGGTCTCATTCGGTGAAGCTCCTCCTAGCTTCCTTTTGCTATGGTGTTAATGTATTCATGACCTATTCTGGATAAGAAATCTGTTTTGCTGAGAAAGGTTTTTTGTTTTGTTTTGTTTTTGTTTTTAAATAAGCTTTCTCATGAGTTTCATCCATTATAAAAGGCCCAAACCTGTCAGAACTGAGAGAGTCAAGGTTAGGGAGAGATACAAATTAACTCACAATCAGTGCTGCTGCTTTGCAAGGTTCAACTTCCTCTGTCTGGGAAGTGCAATTACTGACAATGAACATGGATTGGAAAAGGGAGTTTTCAATTGATTGCAATACCAAGCATTTCTAAAAAGATAGTCAACCAGATGAATTAGTTGTTATCCACAATGAGATTTGCATTTCCTTTCTGCATTCATGAAAAGAGTGAAAAAAGAAAGAAAATCCCTACAGCATGTCTTTTATTTATATTGTAAGAAGGAAATTTCTTAATAATTAAATTCAGAATCCAAAGGATAAAAACAGATGAAGAAAAAGAAAAAGAAAATCATAAGGACAATCTAGTAAGGTTTAATAATGATTTATACTCTAAATAAGACTGTGGAGATTAGGAATTAATAATGTTGAGGGAAAAAACCCTGTTATCATGGGACTTATAATTTTATGGGAGCAGGTAGTAAAGAGACAGGCGTGAATCTTTATGGAAAATGTAGATTTTGGTTCAAAATTAAACAACTATGAAATGGGTTTGACTATATGATTCTATGTATTATTCCCTGGCAACAAGTCTTGTGTGTATGTATGTATGTGTGTGTACATCAACTGCATAAAACTTGGATCCTACACTGTGCCCCATGCCGTATTCCAGACAAGGCAGTATGATTGAAGAGATAATGAACTGTATTACAAGGAGTGGAATATCTCTTGGGAAGCAAAAATGCATCAGGAGACCTCTTAGTTTCATGTGTTAGCAAAGTAAAACCTATAAGTGGTCTTTGGCAGAAGTTTACATAAGCTAATGAATAAGGAAAATGAAAGCTTATACTTCATTAGGCTGACAAGAAATCAATCATATTTGATGAACCAGTAAGTCAGATTTAAATGCCAGGGAGTTCCCTAAGAATACAAACCTGATCCACCTTTGTGCATAGGTCAAACAGATACCTGTAATTACAACTTTTAATATCAGTGCCTTGGAGTTTGTTGAAAAACACATTCAGAAGTAGCCTATTCATTCTTTTGAAAACCTATGTGTGCACATCTTGGCCATTCTTTGCTTTGATTGCAGTAGCACTTTGCTGCCCGGCTTCCATTCCTCTGTTCCATTACTATTAGTTGCAATATAAACTGTTATTTGCAAACTCTATCTGCCTAAACACAATGTAAAGAGAAATGCAATATGATGTAGAAGACAGGCTGACACTATACAATAATGATTTGACCAATTTTTTGTTTGTTTCCCTGACTTCCTTACAATGAGCATGAATTAAACTTCTAATTCTACCTCACTTATTTTAATAATATCTCTGACAGGTAGCTAAAATCTGTATAGTATTTTTATTTTAAGATAAATCTAAAGTTAGGTGACTTTTGTTCCTGGTAATCTATAAAAAGGGGAAGTCCCTAGGTTTTTCTCATTTCTATGTCCCAAGTCACATAGTAGAGACTGGAAATTAAGTTTGGACAAAGTGATATGGTAGGAAGAACCACTGACTCAAACCCTATTCTAAAATAAATCTGCCTTTATTCTACTTCCAAAACAAGCTGTATGACTTGGGAAAATTATATAATCATAATGTGTTATCAGTTTTCTCATTGGCAAAGGCATTCACTCATTCAACATTTGTTCTTCTAACAATATGTTTTCAAATGTCCTTTCTAACTCTGTAATTGTACGGATCTATGCCATAAAATTTATTTTAAAAGTCTTTAATAAGACAAGACAATAAGACAAGGTTTTCCCCAGGAAAACCTTGATTAGACAGAGTAAGAGTATACTTATTAGCAATACTGGAATAGTGACTCAAAAATTCTTCCTTAGCTTTTGCCAGGAATCTTAAAATTATATAATTAGAACATTGAAAAACCTCTTTTAACTATGACTTCCATAGGAAATCACAATTATATCTGATTTCAGGATTCTTTGTGCTTTAAATAGAGGAATTCTTGTGAATATAACTGAATTGAGCACAATAAGATGTGTAAGCCATCATGAAGTGCCATCTTTAGAATATTCTTACCTGTATAAACTTAGTCCAGGATTACAGAACACCCAAAAGATTCCAATCTTGCCCAGAATAAGGAAAGATCTACTCTTTCCTAGGCACATCTTCACACTGATTGGTACTTTACTCATCAAATATTAGTAGGACATTCATTACAGGCAAGGTTTAGAGATATGGTTGCTACTTTTTAAGGAGAAATATTGTTATATCATGTGTTTGTTAAATTTTGTTGGCCAATAAGCTAGATGGTTGGAAACAGTTCTTTAGAAGAAAACCTACTTGGAAGTAACTTCTAGCATTTACTCTAATTTCTTAAATTGTGTGTGCACATCTGTGTAACAAATTCAAATGAGGAGACAAAAATGACCAGGGTGACAGAAGATCTGCTTGGGAATAAAATTTAGAAAACCACGACACTATTTTGCTGCCATAGAAAGTCTGTTCTTAAAATAATTCAAAAGAAAATATGAGTGTTATGTTCTTGAAATATTCCAAGAATAATCACTCATGAATATATATATCTATATATCTATATATAACACATTATAGTAGGGCATATTGCTGACAGTCAATCAGTTACCTCCATCAGAAAACCTCTGTGAAATTTAAGGTCATTTCAGCTTGTTTTGTTCTAGTGGAAATAGAATATCATTGCTTACTAAATCACTTGACATAGTTTTCTAAAGTTACAGCTAGTTGCCAATCATTATTAGCCATCTCTTCTCTAAGCTAAGCCCTTTTGTCTTTTCCAATTTGGACTTTAATTCTGAATTATTAGTCAGTTTTGATGAAAAAGCTTTTTCGAAACTTGCTATATCACACTCTAATGCTGATGAGGTATTTCATTTTTTGTTATATAATTTAAAGGCAAAAAAAAAAAAAAAATGGTTTGGGAGAGTAGGGCAGAAAAAGAAATACAATTCACTCCCAGGACATTCAAGAGGCAAGTGCTAGGGGAGTCACTGGGGAGCATCACTGAAAATGGCTGGACCTGAGGTTGCTCAAGTAGGCAACTGGATCCACTGGGCCCATATGTGTTGGAAATCTGGTCTAGGCTCTAGAGGCTGTGTGCAAGCTCATTACTATGGGTGAATTCCTTAGGGATGTATTTCTATCTCACATCCAGTAGGATCTCATTGGGGGAGGAGATGTGTTTTTACATAGATTTTCCTCATCAATTGTTCCAAAGGCAACAGGAGTCCAGTAAAATGCAACATAATAGAATTCTGACTTAATTTCCTCTTACTCCCAAATACAAATTTTCATTGTAACTTGAGCTAAATGGATGTGGAAGTGAGTATCTTAATTTAGAACAAATCAAAACAATAAACATCATTTTAAAACTCAGAACTTGAGTGTTTACATTTGGGGATGTTCTTGTGAAGTAGACAAATTAGTGTTTTCAAGATTTACTTGGTCAGAATTTTTGGACTATTTTGAAACACTGTCTTCAGAAAGTCCAGCTACTGTTATCACTACAATGAAGAGAAGGCACACATTTTTCCTCAGTTCTTTTCTTTGTCAGCTGTTTGCCTTCATTTCGGTGGCTGGAGTGGTTGTCTATATTGTCACTTGGTTGTTACTGGTTAGTATGACCTCCCTTTGCCTTTGCTTGGAAAATCCTGAGTATGTGCTTCATATTATTGTAGTCATTCACAGCATACTTTTGATTGTGAAAGTGGTCTGGTTTGGACAATAGATTATACAATCACCTACTATTGGTTACATAATTTCTTTTCTCATCTTTCCTGTGATGGCCTCCTATGTAAGTTCAGATCAATTACTAAGGGCTGAGGTGAAAGTTCATTATAGTTGATTTAATTATTTGTCTAGGCTCTGTGTGACAACCAGCACTGTTCTTCTCTCTTTGACAGTCGTCATGTTAAGCTAAGTTCTGATACAAGATATACACTTAGGATTGGGTCTCTTCATCAGCAACATTCTTGCTTGACAAGAATGTGAAGAGATACATAAAGACAAAATGGGAATTTGGTAAAAAAAGAAAGTAGAGAAAGTAGAGAGAAGGGCAGATGACAGAGATATGAAAAAGGGACAATGAAGAAAGAATAGAACAGTCCAGAAATATGTGGGTAGGCATCTTATGAAGAAGGTGAACGTTATTGTTGCTTTTCCTGTATTTCTTTCATTGCCATATCTTTATTGATATTTTCCTCACACTTCCCCAAGTAGATAAAAGGAGGTATCACCTGACCCAAAATTTTATCTCCTTCTGCAAGAAGTTTGTTCTGGACCTAGTGTCCTTATTTACTTTTGGGTTCTTTCTCTTGTTTTCAATTCTTCTTTGAATTCTATTTATTCAAATCTGTTTTTATTATACTCACCAGGATAAATGAATTTGCATAAAAATGAGAATGGCTTAACATGTTTTTTCCAGTAGAACTTGCATTTTAACAGAAACCTTCAATGCTTTCTTAACCTACCCTAGTGTGTTATGTGGGAGCTGTGGCAGAAAAAAAGGGAAGATATGTTTTGCATCAGTGGGCTGTCAGCTTCTTAATTCATACCCTCAAGACCTCCGCCTACTCCACATACTCATAAGGTTAGGTCTTACTCAAGGTCACTGCTAGCTCTGAGCTTGTTTCATTGTTCACTATGATATTGTTGACACTCCATGCTGTTGTTGGCTTTTGAAAGTAGGACATTTCTTCCTAAAAACAGGTAATGCAAATCATTACTATTGGCTCACATGTATAAAGGTCATGTCCACTCCCTACTGTATCTAGTTTTGGGAACGGCAGTTACTCTTTTCAACATGTACCTGGTTTTCATTGTCACTGGAAGAGAGTATACTATATTGTAACAGTGATTGTGAAATTATCTTAATGTCGGGGTTCATATGTTAATGTTCATGAACTTACTATTCTAAAATTCAGGTCTCAACATAAGAACACTAAAAACATATTTTCCTTTTCAGACTCTCTTCAGTCATTTCTTTTCTGGATTTTTATATGCTTTAATGAGCTTTAAAAACAGATTTGTTTTTTATAGAAGCATTATATCAGAATGAGCTCTTCCCTAATTAGATCAATTTTTGGAAGTGGTGCAGATTACTGGAAAGCAAAGTTAACTGAGGATCAGGTGGTCTGATTTGCAGTCACACCTCTGTCATCTCTTTACCTTATGATTACTGACTCGCAGAAAAAAAAAAAAAAAAAAATCAACAGCTCCTTTTACCTGGTAAACTTCCCCATCTACTATTGGCTCCTCCTTTGCATCTTCCTATGTGCTTTGTAGTAATCCTATAGGATACCTTCACCATATCAAGTACCATAGTACACTATAATACTTGGTTTTCTTTGGTATTTCCTCCAAAGTAAAGGTGAGATCTGTCTTTTATTCACTTTAATAAACCAAAGGTATATCACAATGCCTAATCTATTGCAGGCACTTAAGGTTTATTGAATTAAAGAATGAAGATTACAGACAAACTGGTCCGTGTCTGTTAAGCATTTATTTCCTCATTTACAGATAGGGAATAACTAGCCACCTCTGGCTCCTCCTAACTCACAAAGCAGACTGAGTGACCTGGCAAAAGGAGGTCTTTCCTTCTACAAGTGATCTTCCCTGACTTCTCTGTCTGAAGTTGGATTCTTCCCAGTTCTATCCTACATTATGCTCTATTCATTCTCCCTATTTTATTGTCCTCATAGTTTATATTTTGATTTTTTCCACTGGAATGTTAGCTCCATCAGGCAGGCACCTTACCTGTTTCATTCTACACAGAAACTTGCCTTGTAGAGAGTAAGATGCATAGTAGGTGTTCTATAAATACTTCAGTGAATAATAGATCTCCATATGTGGCACTGGGGAAATTTTACCTCAATAAATGTAAATATCTTATATTTTAAGGCATGAAATTCTGATAAAATGAAGCATTTTTATCATTAAACTTCTCCCTTGCTCTATAACAAGAGAAAAGATATTTGATAATTTTATATTTTATTTAGTTTTCTAACTATCCTTTCTTCAGAAGATTATAAATATTTGAACCTTCTAAAAAGCAACTTATTTTCTTGAAAATTTTGAGATTCCCTCTCAAGGGACTGAGGGATATTTCTTGAATCCTTGATTAATTTTTTAAAGTTGGAAGGTAGCATTTAATAAGAGAAAAATATGTCTACATTTCAGGATTAATATATATGTTCAGTTGTTCAGTTTTATTCAGTATGAGGATCTCAACTTGATAATTATAATGTAGGCTTGTGGCTTGAAGGTAGCTTAGGGAATGACATTGAGCTGTAGGCGATTTCATGCTTCTACATAATTTGTAGAATCATAATTTTATAATCTGTTCCTAAAAGGAGACTTTTAGTATTGGGCCTTTTGTGCCCTCTGTGTTTTAAAACATTAGTGCAAAAACTTACCATCATAGATGTTGATTTTGATGCCTCCATCAGGTAGTGTTTGACCCAGTCATTTCACGTCTATTTTCATACCTGATCAATGAGGATGTTGTTGAGAAATATGAATATCATAATTACATATACATAGCATTAAGAGGGATATTGGTTGTATTCATACTCAGGCACTGAACCACCATATATGTTTGTGCATGGTGAGAACTGGGGGCAACGTCTACAGGGGGCAGGAGTTTAGTATTTTGCAGTATTATTTGACTCCAGCTTTTATAAAAAAGCTTTTTTTAAAAGAAGTCATATTACATGCTATTAACAATAAACCCCTGCTTTCCCTTTCCCCCCACCAAAAAAAGAGCTTTTATGAAGTTTTAAATTATGAATTTGATTAGGAGCCAGTTGTTTAAATTTAAACAGAGGAATTTATTCTATCATGTTCCACCATATAATTCATCAGAAATAAATGTTTAAAACCAAAGTGGGAAAACCAGGTTTTAACTAGTTGTACTTCTTAGAGTCAGTTGACATGTTCCCAAATTGGGCTGATTGAGTGCAAAAAGGAAAACTTTAAAAATAGATATTTAATATAAGATTCTACAACTGGTACTACACAGTACAAGTTCCCCTCCTAAGTATGTCATGCTGCGGCTCTCATTTAATTAAACTATTTAAAATATACAACATCAAATGGCCATTTAAAATTTTTATTATGCCAATGGTGGATATTTATTCATTGCTTCAAGTCAGTTCTTTATAATTAATTATATTTTAGAACATAGAGAGTGTAATCTAAGCACACTTTAACTTACCTTCTCAGATGCTGGACTATTTTGAGAGCTGCTGAGCTGGGTAGGCTGGGCACCAAACAGATTAAAATTTTAACAGATTACAATTTTAAATATTATTACGGCCATTGCTACCGAATTATCATATGGTATATTCCTCATACTCACTAAATGCTAACTGACCCTCATAGAGTTGGCCTCAATCATCAAGTATTCAGCATATATGTTGTCAGAACTTCAGGTAAAATATTAACATTCATATTTAAATTTGGATGTGTTTTTTCCTTTTAAAGAAATATAAGTTATTCTTCAAGGATATGCTATAGTGTGGGGGATTACATACAATTCAGTATATTTTAAATTAGTTGATATTCACATTAGGAATGTATACCATGAAATTTTGGCTTCTATTTTTCATTTTGAAATCAATCAAAATAAACTTCATGAGATTTTTTTAAAATAGAAAACTGGTGAAAAGTAATTTTTTTTAGTTTTCATTATTACCTTTCTTAGTTATGCTGAAAACCAAGATGCAATGATTCCAAATATTTAGAATCCACTATAAATTTATAATGTTAGAAATAAAATTTGTGAATATGTCAGGAGAAATATGCTTTGTTTGAAATTTTAGGATGATAAAAGTTAATCAAGTTTCCTTAATTATCCCTTGAAGTTCATCAATACACATCACCATTCTAGGCTTAAATGTTGGGGAAAAGGCAGAATACATGAGATTATCTGTATTTACTCTTCAGACACTTCTCTGCTCTTTATAGTAAGAGAAGAGGTTTTTTCTGCATAAAGCATTCTCATCTGCTAATTTTGTTCCTCTGATATTTTAAGTTCAGTAGTATAAGTCAAAGTATATTACTAAAAAAAGAAAATTTCACTCTTTTCTAAATCAAGGATTTTCTGTTCAGGCCTCTAAAACACAATTTAAAATGGAGAGAAATGCATATTTTAGAAAACCAAGTTTATGGGCGAGAGTTGAAATAATATTCATTTTTTGTTTGATGCATAAAATGTTTATGACATGTGATGCATATTTTTACATTTCATATCGTTGAAAGTAAGTGTATTTTGCCACTCTAAAAGGTTGTTATGAGAATTCAAATGAGATTACTTGAGAGTGTTTTGAACCCTGTGTGACAAAATGCAAGGAGCAATTGTCATCTTCATCTTTGTTGTATGCATCCAACAGGACAATCTTCAGTCTTCTCACTGTCCACACAGTGTGGAGCTGGCATTTCTTTCATTAGATCTGGCCCATGTTTCATATTTTGCAACAGAATTTAGAAAAAACTAGACAGCGAGAAAAATAAAGTTGGGTCATTTATTCATGTACATTTTGGTGGCTGGATTTTCTGTTTTATTCATATAAAGAAAGGTATTTTCCTTATGTAGCAGATAATCAACTTGGCACATAGTTTTAATATATTTGGCTACAAGTCTCCCCCTAATTCAGTCAGGAAACATAGGTTTTTAGAATGGAATGCTATTAACCTCCTGAACCTTAAATGTAAAAAAATACATTTCTCATGAATCAAGGGAAGTGTCTCTAAATTTTACATTGAGAATTTCCATTTTAAACATCCAAAGACAGAGACAGAAAAGGGTTCTCAATCACAAATTAAGATAAAATAATTCCTTCAAAATCATCAAAACCACCCATCTCCCCTTTTTTAAAACTACAGGTAAAACTTTCAGCAGAGTTAATATATGTATTTTCCCCCTCAGAGTTAGAGGTCTTAAAAATTATTTGGTATGATAATTCCATGTCACTGGGTGAATTCTATAGACCACTGACCAATTCTCAGAAATTAAGCCTTCCTCTATTTATGATCACTAATAGTAATTCATTTTTACTGTACTTATTATAGACTATTTAGAATTCTATATTCCATTATGTAACTCACTTTTAAAACCACATTATGTTTAATAACTATCTTAGTTGGTAGTGATAAAAAGAGTTGGTTAACCCATTTAAATGTATCCCATTAAGAAATAATTTTAAAGTTTGATTTTAAATATCTAGGTTGTAGAATATTCATTTTCTTATTCTATCTTCCTAATGAATAAAATTGTCAATCAAATGATTAAAATGATTACCACTGCTTATTATACACCAGAAATAGTAATAAGCACAAATAAATTAGGCTTCATAGTTCAATTTGAGAATGACTCATTTTGCTTTTAAACCTATTATCTCCATGTTCATTTACTTTTTTTTTTAGTTTAGAGAATTTCTCTTACCAGTTGAAGGAGAGAGTATTTTGAACATTAATCACAATATTCTATATTCTATTTAATGCTCACAAAACCATGGTAAACAAAATTTTCTGAGATTACTATTGCTAGATTCCAATTTGGTGAGAATGAAAAATTAATGATTAAAATTCTGTTGCTTTCAAATATCAATAGTTATTAACAACGTCTTAGGTTATGACTGGACATTTTGCCCTTTCTTCATGTTTATAATATTTGCTTCTTTTCTATTACACTTAGTATTAAAAAAAATTTTTAAAGGCAGCAAATATATTTTTATCTCAGAGTGCTAGGCTCTTGTGTAATATGTTACAGTGAATTTCATTGGTCCTCCTATGTAATGCTTAAATACATCCTTTACAGTGAATAACTTTTGCCCAGAGTGAAAAGCAATTCTGTGTCCTTGAGTTACTATTCTGTATGCCTTTTACAAACATGTTTGAAAACACGATCAAACCATGTATGATTTTGTAATCAGATTTCTATGAAACTATTAATATATTATGTCCATAATAAATTTACACATATTTTAGCAGGAAAAAACACCAAATTGTGTTTTTAATTTTTGCCTCATATACCATTTCATATGCATTATGATGATTTCATGACAGGAGCTAAGCTCAAGAACCAATTTCAGCAGAACTATTGATTGTTCAAATTAGGTAGGTTAATGAGTGATTTACCCAGAGTTTTAAAAATATATTCTCATTAGGGTTTTAAATAGTCTACAACCAATAGTTATTACTTTAAGAGCAGATATCTGGAAGACTCAGAGGCTCAATTAATTTTTATTGAAGTGCCAATTTTCTTTTGATATAGTCATTTTCTGTTTTCATTCAGTTAAAGAAACTCTAGCCACCACTTTTTAATTCTAAAATGGGGTCTCTAACTGCCCAAAAGCTACCATTTGAAAACACCACATTACAATGTGATGGGTATTAAAATTCCCATGCATGACATTTATGCTTACCTTGCCTTTATACTCAACACTGAAATTGAGTAAATCATTATCAAGGCCTAAGGAAAAATATTAAATTTGATAATGCTTCTATTATTTTCAAGGGTTTGCCATCAAGAAGCAAATCAAAATTGATACTATGTCAAAACACTTTGAAAATATTAAGGTACAATTATCTTATTGTAAAAGTGCTGACCTTTTCAAACTCTAAATTTGCTATATGAGCAATAAATACACTCTGTTGAATGTTGTATGACTAAAAAATATTCCACAAAATGTAACTCTCAATGATTATCAAATATCCTTATTTTCCTTATTCTGTAAACTTATCTTTGATCATTTGCAAACCTGTAATGAACTGAATATTTATCTGCTCTCCTACAATGCTTCCTCTAAGAAATAATCTTTTCATTAACCTTCAAGAGTTCCTTTTTAGAAGCAGATATTTACTACCTTTGATATTTTAAAATCAAATTTCATTTTTCTTTTTATAATAGTATATGCACTAGACTTTTGAAGTATAAAAGTCTTTGATGTTTTTAAATTTAATTATATACTAACAATCACTAATAATGAGTTTACAGGGGAAAATATTTTGAATGGAAAACGTCCACTAGTAAAATTTAAAAAATTGCTGAGATATTAATAAGATTTTTTAAATAATTGACATAGTATAATTATTGATGAATTCCCAGTTCTTCATTAGTTTATTTTATTTATATGAGAAAAATATAGCTTTTCTTGGGGGGGTAGGGGGAGATGTTGTACCGGAGATTTAAAATGAAATAGGACTAGTAAATGTACAATCTGATAAACTTGTCAGCTCAGAACTTATTGTCCTAAATAAAGCCAATTAATTGTTAGCTGTTTATTTAATTTCAGGTCTTTTTAATTGCCAGTTTTTCTATTATAAACCTTTAAAGTATTATGAGTTGTAATTTTTCCATTTATTCACTGAAATTTATGGACATGGGAAAATATATCAGCAAAATGTTTTCCTTGAGTGTTCATAAATATTCTCTTGTACCTATAATTAGAATTTTCATTTTATCAAATAAGCCAGCATTAAACTAACCACATATACTTATATAATCATTTTTTTCCTACTCTTCAATTAATTTAGGGAATTGCTGCTGTTTGGTTTTAGTTAATATGAGAAATTCTATTGATTATTTAATAAAAATCTGTATCCTTATGGATCTTTAGGATATGACAGAATATATAATTAAAGCCTCTTTTGTGTTTGTATTACATATAGGCATTTTTTCATAGAGTTTAAGATTTTCAACTTTATGGCTTTATATTAGGTTCATGTTCACATATTTTGTAAAATGCATTCATAAACTTTACTAGGTTTTTGTTCAATATAGTTAACAAATTGTTTCCTCTAATTTTTAGAGGCAATTGATATTTACTGCAAACCTCTTGCCTTCTATTTATTAATTTAGGTATTTAAAAAAAAGTATCTCATTCAATCCCTATATGCTGCAGAAATGGTGATCCCTATATTCCACACAGGATATTTCAATCTACAAAATGTTCAGGAACAATAGGAGTGAAACCAAGATTCAAATCCATGTATGTCTACTCCAAGGCCCATTTTTACCTTTCTATCATGCTGGTTCTTTGAAATTTACATTCTCTAGTTAATGTTATTTAGTCAAAATTTCTGGAAATATACATAACTTCATAAAAAGTCACAAAATTTTTTGATTAGGAAAATCAGCATCCTGACATTTCTTGCTTTCATTTTCAGATTATAGAAATCATATCTATAATTCTTAAATTTTTGTTTAATTTGATATCATTATTTATTTTAGAGAATTTATTTCAATCCATTTTAGAGTAGACATAATATACTTCTTGCCCATGGCAGCCTAGACTGTCATAGGGTAGAATAAAAATCAGAAAATCTAATAAAATCAGATGATTTATATCCTTTTTCATTTGGAGAGCAAGGACATACACAATAATTTTAAAATACTTGTAAAAATTGTATTTTCTTCTAATTGGATACTATTTCCTGATAATTATTAATTTAGAGAAAAGAATAATTCTAACATAGAATGATCACACTAATTGTAAATTTTTATCACTCTGAAGTGTAAGGCAAAACAGGCTATTTTCTAAAGAATTTTATATCTTTGTTTTTCTGAAGAACTATTTTAAAAAGAACATATTAGCAGCGTACTTCCCATTAAGAAAATTGTGTAATTTGATCAAAGAACTAGGGACTTTTTTCTTTTAACGCCTTTTTGGACTTAAAAAATTACTACAGGGAATGTGATAAAAATACTGCTGTTAAAACAATTGAACCACTTCTAAGATTTGTTTTTTATTGTCATAATTATTCTACAAAGGAGCAAGAATGTCTGACTATGTTAAATGTGATCAGATTGGATATGACAAAGTTCATTTGGTTGTCACAACTATTTTGATAAATAAATGAAGACAAAGTATATATGGAGTGCACTTGACCATAAAAGATAAGGGAAAGAAAAAAGGAAAACAGCTAATGAAATATATAATTGTCTGTTTATGTCAGATATGAATATTGCCCATATCCTTTTCATTTTCCTGCCTCAGAAAGGACAAAACTGATAGCCAAGGAATTAGTGAAGAAATTTTTAAAAAATCAGATCTTATTCATATTTTAAAACTGATCTCTCATAAAATGTAATTTCTGAAAGCTTTTATAACACATAACTTTTTGATTTATAAGAAAACATTAGATTCTAATAATTATTCTTATATAGTAATCTTTATAATTTAGTAAACTTAAAGATTTAATAAAATTTTAATAATTACAATAGTCTCTTATGAATGAATACTTGAAAATTTAGATTCCCAACAGAACTGTCAAGAAACAATGTATATACATTAGTACCCTAGTGTACATTGGAAGAAGTGGTCATTTAAAAAATAATCTGTAATAATAATTCCTTGGCTATCATTTGTTGTCTTTCCTCTCAGAGGCAGGAAGATGAGAAGGATGTGGGCAATATATATCTGACATAAACTTAAAACTTCTTTACTTTTGTTTTATATATAACTTTTGTATGAGATGGTTTATTTTTCCAAATATATTCTATTCAATCAATTCTAAATTGCTGTGGATTACTTAATTTTGTTATGGGTTTTGAATGTGAATTTCTCAAATAAATTTCAAACACCTTTTAAATTATTATTAATTACCTTTTCTTTTTCACAGGTTAGGAAGATACACTGTCCATGTAAATATTATCACACTTTTTGTCATTTGATTCTTCTATATCATGTATTTTTTTGATAGTTTGAGACAATACATAATTTTTTTTAAAAAAAAAGATCAAGTGGACAAACTTTCTTTACTTTTAAGAGCAAAGTTGACCGATATTAGCACTTAGATACTGCTTTGAAACCATGTAATACCTTGCATATTGTGAACACTCAAAATGAAATAAAATGAATTTTCTCCAGGGCCATACAACTAATCATGCATTGGATAGATAAGGAGATACACATTTACAATTTCAAGCAATTTCATAAATCACTACCCCGGTATTCCAATTGCTTATTTTATTCTCATAAAATGTTTTAGTTCTCCCAGAGGTTATGGTTTTATTTCTCCACTTCACAAAGTAATCCTGACAGGCCTTAAAGTACAATTTAAATGGCAAAATGCTTATCAGTGTATTTTGATTTATATGATGGGTATGATGCGGAATGCTTCAGACTATTTAGATTTTTTTTGTAAACAAAACAATTTAACTTGCGTTGAAGTTGTTATTTAAAAATAATTAATACACTTCATTATAATTTTAATTTATAAATTTGAAATCATTATGTGCTCAGTAAAGTGGTATAAACCCTAACTATATTAATTTCATTTTAGTGGCTTGAGGCTCAGCAGTTGTATATTATTTCATTTTCTGTAAAACAGAAATGAAATACATAAATCTTATAATATTTTGAGAATTAAATAAAGAACAGGAGTGCATTCTGTATATGATAGAAGATAATACATTTGTTAATATATCATCACATATAGGGGAATAATAAGTGAAAATATTTTTACTACTATTACTTGAGAGAAAATTTTTATTCTACTTGTGTATTAAATTCCCTGCAAAATTTTAATTTTAGAAGTTCAACTTTTAAAATATATTTAATCCTTAATAGCACTTGTTTAGCTAATGAGAAAAAATTTAATTAATGTTGTAATAACATTATAACTGTTTTCCCAAACATTTGAAGTGATATAAAGAGGTGTGATAAGTTTAATTATACAAGTCTTAGTGTTTTACCATTATGACATTCTCATTGTTATTGAAAATAATTTACTCAGTTCAAAATTAGAATCAGTATATATATAGAACATATCTCAATTAAGAGTTAAGACCTATTATCTTGAAAAATAGGAATTTTGCATTTGCATTTTTCTTTTTATTATAAAATTTTCCCTGGGATATAATACTGTGTTTAAAATTTTAAAATTGGGGGGAATCCTTGCTGATTTCTTCTTGTCAGGATAATAAAGTGATACAGGTAGGAAAGAAAAAGAAAAAAAAAATTAACCAAAAAGTGCATGTCATTCTGTAAGTATTTTTATAACAAAGATACCAGGACAATATTACTGACATAATATACTGATGATTTTATAGTATCATAACATTCTATATGCTATTTCATTGGTAATTTAATTAATGTATATCTTTGGTTATTAGCAGTCCTACAGGAGGCCCACCAATAATAGTATTAATTTCAAAATAATATTTAAGGTATGACAACCCCCAAATTATGAAAGTGCAGAATAGAGATAACCTTATATTGTTATTGATCTCTGTATGCCTAAGCAAGGTCAAGTTCTCAGAATGAGGTATTGTGGTGGCTCAGGTTTCTTTGAGTTGGTTATCATGTCATTTTTTGAAGGATTTTGGTTTTCCAGTGCTTTGCTTTCCTGCTCCATCTTTCTTCTCTTTTTGTCCAAGGTAGGAATTTAGAAAATCTGACTTTGCTCACAATGAAGAAACCCACATGAAAACAAATAACACATTTGAAATTTGTACATAGATATTTTTTAGCATAGTGATCATGACTGGATCCATCAGTGTATTAGTATTCCTTCAAAAAAGTTAAATAAAATACATTGTTATAATAAAGTCTACAAAACTTTCAAATATCTTTAATATCTAAAAAAAATTACTTTAAGAAAAGTTAATGCAAAAAATAAAAAAATTGAGATACCAACCAAAAGAAATGGCTATAATTTACACTGTCTTAAACGAAATAATAAATTCATTGTCATGACTTTGAAGATGAAAAATTTTGTACTTTTATAAGTTTTTTAAAAAATCCTCTAACCTGAATTAAGCCTTTGCAGTGTTATCGAGAGAGAATAATTTCTGGAAGCCAAACTTCACAGGAAATACAAATTCAGATGTTTTCCCTCTACTGGCAAAGTAATGAAAAAATCTAATAAGTGAAACTACCTAATTGAGAATTTGGTCTTGCAAAATACTAAAAAATCCCCATAGTTATTTGTCTGAATGCAAATACTAATTGCCTCTGCCTGCTTTCTATCTGCCTGTATATAAACGTTCCCCCTAAACCATAATTCTGATGCAAGATAGAAATATTAAAGATCTCTAAAAGTTGAGTCTAAGTGGTGACTTTATTTGTAAACACTTTTAAGAGGGGCTTGAACCTCCCCAGGATATGATTTACTAGATTCAAAACAGTTTTTTAAATTGAGATATGTTAATGTGTATCCTACCAATTAAAAAATACAATTCATGTCTCTGCTTTAAGATCTAAAAGTAATGGTTTACAATAAAATTTCTGCATGGATTTGTTTCACTAGTGGTCTATGGGGTTCCTCTAATTAGGGCCATTTTCAGTATGTATCTCCCACTAAAATATGCAATTTAAAATAAGGAAATCTCCTAAAATAATCAAATCTATCCAAATTGTTTTTGAAAATGTTGAAATATATTTAATATATTTGATCTACTAAGAACTTGATGTATCTTAATATTTAGGAAACTGATATTTAACATTAAAAGTTTTGAAATACTGAGAAGTCATTATTTTAAAATTTAAGTCACAATAATTCCTTTAAAGAAAAATAAAGATAAAATTACCCATCATCTTAAAACTGACAAGAAACTGTATTTCGATTATTGACCAAAAGCCATGAAATTGGATAAGCCAACGAATTTCATTCTCAGAAAATGTTTAAAGTTTTCATAAGCCAGACCCTCAAAACATTTTATTAAAAATAAATAAATTTGGTTTAATCCAAATATTTCATTATAATTTGAATGCATTTTATAGTTTAACAGGATTGGAACACTCAATTGAGTCCTTAACTGAAAGTTCAACAGATTTTCTCTGCTTAAGCAGAGTGGCTGCTTAAAAATAAAAATGTAAGATATACACATCTTACACATATTCTAGGGTATCTATTCTCAACAAAGCATATTTTTATAAAATGGGAACTCTACAGTATTTAACAACAGAAATATATGACCATATTTCATCCTAATATAATTCCAATGTGTATTTTTATAAACAGAGTCACAATTCAAGGGAAATAGATGTATTTTTGAGTAACAATTTAGTCATTATGCCTAAAACATATTAAAGAAGATGGAGGGACTGTGGTTCAGAAAAGTCTGTGTTCCTTCATTTTTATATATAAAATGCTCATTACCTATATGAAATAATCCTCTGATTATCAACCATTTGAATATATGATTTCAGTTATTTGCTATTCAATTCTGAGTTAAAACAGATGCAAACTGGTTCTTTATTGTTTGGGTAGTGGCTAAACTGATGTAATTTTGGGGGGTAGGCTGTAGGGGAAAGTGTAGCTTTTCATAGAAATTCTTTATTTCATGGAGGTAAATAAATGCTAAATACCTGAACTTTTCCAATAAATGCAGACCTAACTTGATTTCCACAATAAGCCTCTAATAATTTCCATGAGACAATGTTATCACAAAATGTAAGGCAAAACAGATGTTAAATTACTTAATAGAACTCATAATTTAAATAATTAAAACTAATTTGTGTTTAAAGCTATTTGCAGATTTATTAGAGAAACAAATACAAATATGCATTTCTACAGAACTGTTTTTTCCAAAATGAGCTTAAAACTTGTTC
>JAQZBX010000865.1:77500-94217 GCA_029593785.1 Cabassous unicinctus
TGTTCCTAGAATGGCACTGGCAGCTAGGGGAGAAGCAGCTCCAAAATATCCATTGGTTGCAGCAGTAGCAGCAGCCAGGCTACCTAATGCAAATGTCCCCGCCGTACCACCAGCTGTGCTGCCACTGGCTGAGGCTTCACTGGCATAGGTGGCCAACAAGTTGGCTGCTGCTGCTGCTGGGTTGGCACTGGCAGCTGCTGCAGCCAAAGCCCCTGTTGCTGCTGCTTGACTGAGGCCTAAACCTAATGTGTTGAGATTATATCCATAGCTGGCTAATGTATTAAGTGCAGAGGTGATGGCCACCAGGTCATTGCCTGTGAAGCCAGATAAAACTGCTGGAAAGGCTGCAACGCCAGCAAGGTTAGCATGTCCTAATAGCCCTGCGGCAGCTGCAGCAGTTGGTAACACTTCAGCAGTGTTTGCATAAGGAGATCCGGTTGGATTGGAATTTGCCACTGGACCTGTAACATTGGCATAACTGATATTGAGACAGCTGCCACTCTGTGGATCCTCTTGTATCTTCTGGATGATAAGTTCAACAGCTTTTCGGTTTTGTTCAGGTTCTCCACTCACAGTGACAACCCTCTCTTGCAAGTTGATCCCATCAGGTTTCTGGGAAAGCTGCACCCAAGCCCCTGACTGCTCCATTATAGCCTTCACAGTAGCACCTCCCTTCCCTATTATCAGACCTGCTGTGCTGTTGGGAACTATAATCTTTACCTGTAATTAAAAAAAATACGTATAAATAATACTTCTGTTTTGTGCACATACATTATATTACTTTGCTATCCTAGAAAACAAAATAATAATTTGAAAATTAGTTTAAACATAATTTATGATAGACAGAAATATCACAATTTTAAAGTGACTTTTATCATATTTTATAAATTAGAATTTTCAAAGGAAAAAGCAAATTTTCAGTTTAAAATGATTAAACAAAAATTTTCCTTGAGTCTGTGCATTTTGCAGTCGAAGTGATAAAAATAAGCATGTTAAAAAAGGGAATCATAATTATACATCAATGGTAACATATTTATATAGTTCCAAAATCACAATGCTGTTGATGGATCTTCACCTATTGTAGCTTTAAGAAAATTCTTTGCTCTAAAACATAAAAACAAAGAGTTCAGGATTATAAAGCAAAGTTAGTAGAAGTAGGAAAATTCTAGCATGAGTCTCTTCAAACCATTAATTCCATGTTCCTTATCACCTACTAATTTTTGTGTCACTCATTACCAGACTTGCTTCATGACTAATGTTTTCAGAGATGGAGATTAATAAAATTATTATTATTAGTAGTATTGTGTTGTTCAACTAACTCGACACAGATACATAACTTTATAAAAATAATAATTTCCAAATAATTAGTAATTTTAAAATTTTCAATGACTTTTGGGTAGGTTAAACCTATTTGAGAATGATATTACCTGGAGGTTCTACCTGAATTTTGTAAAATGACTTGATTAGGTAGGTAACTCATTTTTTGACAGTCACAATAGTTAGCTTTTAAAAATAGGGTTTACCACCATATTACTAGAGTATACTAACAAATTACCAGAGTCACATGAATACTTAAAAATAATTCAATGTGACCATATGAAGTATAGACATTTTAAGCTACATTTGTATTGAAAGTCCAGTCACAAAAATCAGCATATTTTGATTTATTTATAATCACAATCAAATACTATTTCAAGAAACATAAAATAAGTACGGTATTTACCATAATCCCTAAAATTAAATATAGATATTAATATTTAAAATTATATTCTCATAGCACAAAGATACTCATGGCACTGTTTAATGACTCATTGCGTAGATCAAAAACAGTAATGTTATCATTGACACAGCACAGAAGCAACTGCTTTTCTTTCTCCAGACCATTAAAATAGATAGGTTGAAATAATTTGTTGAAATTTGAGCAGGAATTTACTTGAAGTATTCTATGAAATATTCCAATAGCTAATTTTAGCAAGCTTTGACATGCTATCCTTTAACACAGATTTGGATAAGAATTTTAAAGAAATATAGCCATGCATTTTTTGGCAATATTGGTCTTGAAGGTAGCAAGTAGGTTGAAGCATAAATGCAAATTCTAGATTGGGTCACCTCATAAATATATGTATTACACACATACACACACAACTCAGAGAACATTTTCTTTTCACACAATTATAGTCATAGTAGAGTTTCGTTTCTCTTGATTTCTGTATATAATCATTTTATTTTATTGAAAAACATCTAAATTTTCTAAATATATTTCTTAGTAATATCAAATGTAAACCTCATATTCACTGGTTAAGTGCATTAGTTTCAAGAAGTAGACTGAGAAATAATTTTTTTAACATTTATTAATTTAATTGGATTTACAGATTTTTTGTAGAAAATTTGTCAAAAATGCTAGTTTGCTACAATGTTTTAATTAGATAGTTAAACCTTGATTACATCTTACACCAATTATAAAAGATGAATTAGAATATCCTGTTTTATCCTGTGTACCTAAAATACTGAGTAAATTCACGTTTAAGGGTTTAAATATCTCAATTTTAAATATGATTGTATTTTATAAATAAGCATTTCTTTTCAAAACCAGAACTCTTTTTACAATAAAATATTGTTGAAAATGTTTATATTCTGGCAAATTGTTGTTTTTACATAATTTTAATGAAGAAAAATATACTAATCAACTGAGATTTTCAAAACAGTTGTTCTTAGATTAAATTCTAATATCACTGTTGTTGGTATCAATAGTATCAATGTAATAATCACCTGTATGATTACAACACAGGAACAGAATGGCACATGAAAAGTTAATTTTGGGAACCAACCTTTAGACTGTCAATGAAAGGCAATAAAATTATAATTCTATCACATACACTATGAAAACATCCAAAGATTGTATGATATGTGTGAAGATGATATTAATTTTTACTGCACCACACATCAATCTCATACTATCTTTACTGTGCTCCAGCTTTCTATTTTGTTTTGTTTTTAACTAGGATAAGTCTGTCCTTCCAAAAGAACTTACAAATGTATGAATATGGTACTTACATTACAAAATATTGATTTGTCTTTCTTCTTTTTATTTTTCCCCTTAATCATTTTTCTTTCTTATAAATATTCAAAAATTATGAAATAATGTTTACTTCATAAATGGCATGTGGAATTTTCATAAGATGAAACATCTTTCCTGAAAATCCATCTTTGCAAATGGAAGAATTACACCATTATATTAAAGATAATTTTATGGAGGAATTACTATATCCTGGATTCTAGGTCTTCTCATGTGAAATAACCATATATAAAAATCTGTCAGCAGAAATTTTTTTTTTTTTTTACCAAAAACTAATGTGACCCCAAATTTTGTTCACATTATTCACATTTATCCACATATAACTAAAATAAAGTTGTGCTATGATTTAAGAGCAGACATTAGGGCTCTAGAGACATCCAGACACTACAAGCAGGCAGACAAGCTCAGGAATTCAGCACCCTGTCAGTGGGACTTACTTTGGCATTTATGCTCCCCAGTGTAACAGAGTTAGACTCGTTTATAGTTTCCCAGCACATGGCTCCTCTACCCCTTTTATTTGAACCTATAGCACTATACTTGTTAAATACATGTCCCAGAGATTTAAATCTTTGGTTCATCCATTTGCCAGTTGAGCCCTAAATCTCCGTGGAATTGCAATACCTACTCACCAGTTCATTGGACTCACTCAGGACAACTAACAAGTATATGATGATGGAAAATGCCCATCCCAAGGAACAGAGTGTCTGCAACTACATGAAAGATAGTTCCATCCATCTGTCCCATGGTTCTAAGCCCCCTCTCAATTAGAAACAGGTAAGCATCACCACCCCAAAATCCTCAAGATTAGGGAATGAACAATGGACTAAAGTAGACTTATTATTACTTTATTATAGACTCATTATTATTCTAGCAATGGAAGAACTTTTATCATTGATATAGAGGCAGGGGCCACCAGAGGTTCAGAGGGGAGGGAGAGGGAAGAACATGGGGCATTTTTGGGAATTGGAATTGTCCTGCATGATACTGCAATGATAGATACAAGTCATTATACATTTTGTCAAAACCTAGAAAGTTGTGTTGTGCAAAGAGTAAACCGTAATGTAAATTATAGAGTATGGTTAATAGCAATGCTTCAATATATGTTCATCAATTGTAACAAATGTACCACACTAATGAAGGATTAACATGTGGGCAAGTGTGGGAGGGGAAAGGAGTGGGATATATGGGAATCCCCTATATATTTTTATGTAACACTTATGTAATCTAAAGCTTCTTTAAAAATAAAAAAAAATAAAAAAGAGCAGACATTAATGGGTGCATCTTAGCTATAATATATAGTATTTCCTCAACTTAGAAAATAATAGGCTATTCTGTATAAGATTACTGACCTTAGAATAAATTTTAGTTATCAAATTTCAAATTTAATAAAAATACTTAATATCCTAGATAAGGAATATGTCACCCAAAATCTATTTTGACACAAAGAAATGAAAAATCTCTTAGATTTACACTTTTATTCTCTGAATGATTTTCAAAAATTCCTATCTATTTGTACACTTATGACTCTAGTGTGGGAACTAACAGGAAATAGACCTTCTGAAAAATAAAAGTTGAGAAAAGAAGAAAAATTATTTCAAAAATTAATTCATTTGCATAATATCACTCAGAAGTGTCTTCTCTTTCTATTTTGTCCA
This sequence comes from Cabassous unicinctus, assembly GCA_029593785.1. NCBI lineage: Eukaryota > Metazoa > Chordata > Mammalia > Cingulata > Chlamyphoridae > Cabassous > Cabassous unicinctus. The sequence goes on from JAQZBX010000865.1 coordinate 82,232, forward strand.
GTTAGAGCCAAGAAGTGGGACACCAAAGTGGACACTTAGAGATGGTGGACAAACTTCCTTGGGGATGAAGAGCGGAGAAAAGAAGAGTGGAGAATTATGTAAGAAAGCCTATTTGCTTACTTTTCATAACATTTACCAAAGGAGAAGTTTGTATATTGATAGTGTTTGGATCCCCATGGAAATGATAAATAGTAAATTTTAATTATATGTGTGAATTCATTTTCATTGGTGAAGACTGTTAACACACTGACTTACATAAATATACATATTCTTATTTCTAAAGAGGTTAGAGCATTAAAGAAATCAAGGTTAAACTGTTTAACAGTTATTTGGTATAACATGTATACAACTAAATCAGCTATGTCTTAGAAGTTATAAATTTGCTATTCCTTCAGAGCAAAAATAAACGATCTATATTTGCTATCATCCATCCAGTCTTTTATGGAATGCTTACTGAGTGAGTTCTTCCCTGTATTGGGAGCTGGGGATAATGGATATATATAACATGGTTCCTGTCTTTAAGGAACGTACAGATTAGTTGCAGAAAACAGATGTGTAAATGTATCAGTGCGGTAAAGTCTTAAAAGTGCTGGTACAGAAGTATATAAAGGGTACAAAGAATGGAATAGTAAGTTCTAATTGGAAGGAGGAGGGGTAGGTAATAAAATCTTTGAGAGATGGTAATCATATTTCCTTAAATGTCTAATATTTTTTTGCTATCGGTGTACTATTTTTTTTAACATAAGACATTCCCATAAAATTTGGTCTCTGTTTTATCTGTATTGGAGTATTTCTGTTACAAACCTAAACTCACTTTAGTAGTGATTATCTGCTTAAATAATGGCATTATTTATAAAGTGAAAAAAAATCTTACTTGGATTTTCCTTATTCCTAGACTTAAACATATTGGTTATATGAAATAAACATGTTCTTCAGAAACAAAAAAAAAGTAATAAAGTGATTTTTTCTCTATTTGTAACCATAAAAGAAGAACCTCTATGAGAATTCTGTTAAGAGTATTAGAATAACAAATAGGTAGGTTTCAGTATTGATATGTTTCAGATTAAAAATAAACATTAAGACAACCAAATTTACTCCTTTGTGAAATAAGAACCCTAACTCATTATGGTCTTATAATTAAAAGGAATGAGAGTGTCTGTAGGTGCCATTTTCCTTCATCACTGTATCAGGAAAATTGTTGAACTACTTCATAAAACCATACATTAAAATAAATGGCAAGACATGTGTCCATTTTAATTTGAGATATATCAATTAACAATATGGATTATTTAACTTATGGCTACCATATTACAAATTAGACCTTAGATTTATAAACAAATTCCTATCTACAGTGGACTCTTGTCTCTCATTCCCTTCCTCCCTTCCATTCAATCAGCTGGCATCTGCTCTCCCTTCTTGCAACAGAATCCCAGTTTTCCTTTTGCAAATACCCTCTCTCATTCTTACTGCATGTGAGTCAGGTAAGGTTGACTCCAATTGCCTTGAGAAGTAGAAACATGGAATAGCCCTGGTCTATCATTATTTTTATACCCCTGATTTAGGGATAGGCATGTGACATAGGATGGCCCAATAAGAGTCAGCCTGGGAATCTGGTGAAACTGTTGGGACGGAGGTATTTGTATTCCTGTCATTTGCTAGTGGAGATCTTTCCACCATATGGGAACTGGAAGAAGCCGACTGAAAATAAAGTTAAACTAGATAAAAGGAAACCCAGCAATGGACAGAGAGATTCCTAACAGCATTTGAGTATCCGAATCTAGCCATGCCTAAAGCCAGCAGAAAGTCAACACAATTCCCTTTTGTTTTAGCCACTCTAAGTTGGATCATTATCACTGGTAATTGGGCAATACAGCATTTTAAAAAATATTTTTACATTCTTGTTACATCATGGATTATTTTCTGTCATCTTATTGTATTCAAAAGAAATACTGCCATCTTATTTTATCTCTTAACTCTCTAATAATCAAGGTGTTATAGGTCTGGTAAGGAGAGACAAATGGATTACTTCATTTACCTTTTACCAAGATATACCCTACATTACATCTTTCTTTCCTTGATGTAGCATAGCTTAGGGTACTCAGGTACCACTTAATAGTGTTCAATTGAGAAGCACATGTCATCTTGAGGGATCTAAAATGAACTGTTGTTCAAAGTAAATGTTTTCTTTTGATCATAGATTTTATATACATAAAAACTGCTTTCCTGAAATGTACTGATTTGATAAAGTGCAACTGAGTTACAAGAATGCACGTGTCAAAATACAATAAAAAAGTGGCTCTTCCAACTCTCTATTAGTCTATTTAATCTACTCACTTGATATCCAAATCAAAGGCAGTATAGTTTTCATAGGAATGTCTGGTATCTATCTTAAAATACTCTGCTGTCTTCTCTCAAAAGTCCTCAGCCCCTTTACCCCACCCTCCAAGGTTTAAACCTAGGAACTATCTGTGCCTTCTGTTTTGCTCCCTAGAGCTCTACCTCTTAAGTGCTGTTTAGTTTTTCTCTCTCAGATACTTCTCATCCAGTTCTGTTGCTTATTCTATCTAAGGTACAGTGTGATATAACAGAAAGAACCTAGAATTGGCAGTTAAGAGACAGGACTCTCACCCTGGCTCTCCTGTATATGACCTTTGTCAAATTTCTTCAGTTTCAGCACGTATAAAATCAGACAACTTGATAAGAAAGTGGATCAGGATTAACTGATCCTGATTAATTTTAGTGTGTTGAGAAAACCCAATTGAAAACTCTTCATTGGTTCCTATTAAACTTCTTACTGAATTATCTAGACTCCTTCTGTAGGAATTCAAAAATCTCCATATCCTGTCTATAAATTGTTTTCCCAGCTTCATCTCCCAGAAAATGTATGTTAGTCCCTGATTACATTCTATATTATTGTTTTTCTATGTCATTGTATTTGTTCCAAGTGAATGGAATTGTTACCTATGTCCCCACACTGTCGTTCCTGTCAAAATTCATAAATATTTACCTGCTGAAATATTGCGTGCCTTGTAAGAGCAGTTCAAATGCATCATACTTTGTAAACTCAACCCTGATTACCTAAAACCAGAAATGTTAAAATACTTTTCTGTATTTCTTATTATGTTATTTATCCTATTCTGGCTTATAGTGTAACAGATATTTGTTTATTTCTCCAAAAAAATTAAATATTCCTGAAGGCCAATATCTTGGCATTTAATTTTATATATCTCCTATTTATACTTTGTTGAATAATTAGGTAACTGTTAAAAAATAATAAAGCAAAAAATGGACTTGTAAAAAATATAAATAATAAACCAACTGAAAGATACCCTCATGACCAAATACACAGATTGATATTTTATATATATATCTGGTTTTGGGTTTGATATTATATATAAATATGGCTTTGAGTTCTTAAAACAAGAGTAACCTTCTTTGCATTATCTCACTAAAATCTAAAGTTCAAAAACTGTATCAAAAACATACTGAATTATATAAAAATATAAATGTACAGATATTTTAATTTCATTTGAAAACTACTGTAATCAGTAACACAGACTTACGGTCATTTAAAAATCCAAAAACATTACAAGAATTAAATAAATACTATCTGCCTTCTTCCTAAATTTTCATCCTATGTACTGTTTTTCCAGTGTTATTTTGTAGTTTTGTTCTCATTAAGCTTGTTTCTAGGTTTCTTTAACTACAACAAATGAGGTCAGATTGGTTCTAAAAGTCTAAAATAAAAATATATATTAGTGTTTACTTAAATAAGTGAGGAAATGAATCAATAAGATGGTTCAAAAAAGAGTGTCTACTGAATCATAATCACAATTCACAAATGGTAGAATTAATCCCACTCCTTGCTTTGCTTCAATCAATTGTAAAAAAACAAACACAAAAAAACATTAACTCAAAATAATTGCTATATAAGATTAAGTGCCTTTAGAAGTTTTGTGGGGATTGTTTTTCATTTTCTGTTTTCTTCCAAAATTGCCACACTTTATTTTCCCCTCTTGTTCCAAGACATGAAAAAGAAAGACAGGCAGTTGTACCTCTTTTTCGATGCTTCCTTGTAAGAAGATAGAGAATGAGGAGGCCAATCCCCACAAAACTTCTAAAGACAAAGTTTAACTTAATTTTTAACTTAATACCTTGCTCCTTGAAGCATTATTAAAAGTTGTGTGTGTTTATGACTACTACAAATTTTAAAGATATCATACTCCATCCCAGTGAGGGATATTACTTAGGAATAAGAAAAAGTGGAACTATTCTTTTTAGGTAAGAAAAAGGAAGAAAGTGGAATTATTTCAAGCTATTTCTGTTGTGTTGATATAATTATATTAAAAAGAAAGCCAGCAGAGGTCAAATAATTAGGAAGAGATTATAAAAGTTTATAAATGATAAACTATACAGGGAGCCTATTATTGACATAAGAAAATTATTTGGGGTATTGTGTTCTTAATGTTTACCAAACCAGACTTTACTAAATTGTGGTTAAATTGAAAGAAGAGCTATTTGTCATCATCACCCATGTGCCAAGTTATCAAAAAGTTCTTTGGAACTATTATTATTTTGAAACCCTCTCTTGTTTTGTCTAGCTCTTTCAGGGTATACGTAATAAGCAATCTTTTCAGAGTCCTGAATTCTGATGAGTGAAAAAAGTATTTGAAAATTTTGGGGTTTTGCTGTGAAAACCAAGACTTTCAATTTAATATTCTAAAGGTGTAAAATTTATTTTAAAAGTGAAAAATAGCTATAACATGAAAGTGTCAGTAATGAATATAGCTAAACATAGCTATGAATATAAAAGGGATTTTTCTACTAATTACATTAACAAACAACATGCTTAGTTATTTAGTAAAACAAAAAATAAAGCCAATGACTTTTTAACTTTACAGTTAACTTCTATATAATTATCCTAGTGAGTATAGTTCACAAAAGAATCATAGCTGAATATATATGAATGAATTACTTTTAAAAATTCTTATTTATAACATTCCAATACATAACACTTCAGCTTATATGAAAAGATTTGCTGAATGTGTATATGCTGAAATTATAATTTATCCCTATTGTAGCCTTTTAGTAATTTTCTAGAATTAAAATTGACTAGAACTTAAAATTCCCAGTGTCGTAACACTGAATGCAATAGAAGTCCCCATCCTTATGGAGCTTATATTCTAGTGTGGCAAAGACAAAATAAGCAAGATAAGTAAGTAAAATGTATAGAATATGAGAATATGAATAAGTGCAATGAAAAAATAAATTGGGATAGGTAGTGTTGCACCAATGTAAAGACTCAAACCTTTATTTGGAAGAGATGGAAATCTATTAGGGTTTTAAGCAGAGAAGTGACATGCTTTTGTGTTTTAACAGGATCAATGCCTGCTGTGTTAACAACAGAGTAGCTTGAGAGATGTTACTTGGATACTAGAACCAAAGTGGTAGCTGTGAAAGAGGTGATAAGTGGTCTCTGGATATATTTTGAAGGTACTGCTGATAGCAGTTAGGATCAATTAGGTGTTGGGTATAAGAGGAAGGAGTCAAGGACTACTCTAAGGTTTTTGGACTGAGAAAACTGATGAATAGTATTGACTAACTCAAATGAGACTTCAGGAAGAACAGTCTGAGAAAGAGGGATTAGGGGTACAGGCAGGAAAGGAACTCAGTTTCTGGCATGTTATGTGGAGATGTCAAACAGGTAGGCAGTTTAATGACTATAAAATTAGTTGATTACTGATTATTCAAAGATATTATATCTATTACCAATATTGCTTATTATATTTTTAACTTAATTAAGCAGAATAGGTGATACAGTCTGCTGTTGAAACCTTTAATATCTTTCCTTTTTTGTACTTTTATTTTCTCCAAGCCTTTTGAATCAAACAATCTGATGCTATTCAGAGAACGTAAAGACCACAAAGGGAGAAAAACAATAGTTATGAGCAGGGGAAGGATAGCTGAACTCATTTAGAATTCTCAAGTTGGGTCCTTACAACATGAAATATAGTGAACATTAATCATTCATAGTCAAATTTGAATTCCAAACCAGTCTCTTTACATATTTTAATGTACTCTAAGATCCATGGTAAACATGCTGAGTATTTCAATGACTAGACTGTATTATAGACATAATTCTTTTATAATGGGCTCCTATAATATTTCAGTTAACCAAACTTTCTCAGTATTCATGTTAAAAGCAATTGTGATAGTTATTTTGAATATTCTCTACCACTTCTTCCACTCATTAGTACAGATTAAAAATAAATCTTATACTAAGCTTCAACAAAAGTATTTGTTGAGAGCTTACTATATGCCAGGTGGTATGTCTGCTCATATGGATTTCATCTAGATTAATAAATTCAAGTTGTGCATTACTTAACATAAGCACTACACTGTAGGCAATGCATTTCTATGACGTTCTTGAGAGACAGTTGTTCTAGTCTCAAGTTTTATTACTCAAATTAAGCACATTGGAGTTAATATTTCTACAATGCTAATAGTTACTGACATATGAAAATATCTTCTTTTCCCACACTTTCTGCTTTCTGTCACTTTCTGTGCAGGTCACTAACTATAAAGGTAACAAAACAAATAAAACTGACCTTATTTACCAAGCTGTTACTGGCTTCAGGCATTCAAGTTACATGACTATATACAATGACAGTCTACTCTATTTTTAAGTATCTCCAAAGAAAAGATTCTACAAAACTTGCTACCTGGATTTCTTTCCTAGTATGCTATATGGTCAGAAGAAATAAGGTATAACCAAAATTTATTTTATTTTTTAGAGAATAGATAGTTAATCTCACAAAATAGTCCTTAATATATCCTAAAAGCCAATTATTATTAATTTCCAGATGCAACATTCTTTATTCTTCTATTTTGCTATCACTTTATTAAAGAGCCATAAAAATCTTTATTCTTTTAACCTCTCTATTAAATTTAATCCTCTTAATTCATTGTTAAATTAACAAAGTAAATTAAAAATTTAAATATACACCTGTGTAATATAAAAAGTTCATATTAATAGATGAAGAAAGCGATCAATCCCAACATATAGATAGGCAATGAACATTAACTCTCTAGTGCCAGGTGCCCCACTAAATGCTAAAACAGCCATGATGCTTGCCTTCAAGGTATTACACTTATTATATTATTAGCAAACATATGACAAACAAGTAAACAAATACATGAAAAATGAATCGTGTTTATAATAAGTATCGTGAATTAAATAAAAAAGATTCTGTAACAGAAAGTAACTGGGCGGATGCGATTATTTTACATAATGAGGTCAGGCATTTCTCTGAATAGATGATACTGAGTTGAGTCCTAAAATGAGAGGGACCAGCTGCCTAAAAAGCTAGGACTAGTGTGTTTTCAAGGCATAGAGAATGCAAATGTAAAGGCCCTAAGATAAGAAATTTCATGGTGAGATCTAGAACCTGTCAACAGGGATTATGTGTGAGACATAGTAGATTGAGAGATAGAAAGTCACAGGATGAGGTTATAGAGGAAGATATGAACAAAACCATACAGGGCTCTGTAGGTAGGAGAAGGTAATTTGGATTTTATTTTATAGAGTAATAGGAAAATATATGAGTTTTAAAAACAGGGAAGTAACAAGATATTAATGGATTAACCCAAATTTCTGAACATCTTGAGACTGGAATTCAGGGAGGCAAGAATAGAAGCAGAAAGAGCTCTTCCACGTAGTTACAGACCTCACAGAAAGATTTCTGCTAGGTAGTGACAGTCTTTAATAGAGGACTATTTGGACTAAGGCTGCATCATTGTAAATAGGGTGAATAGACAGATTCAGGAATTGGATGGAGGTTGGGAAAAGCATTACTGATAGATTAAATAGATGTAGGTATAGGTGTCATACACTGTGAAGGGAAGAAAGGAGGTAGGAGCTGTGTTCACTGAAGTAGACGGCAGAAAAGGGTGAAAGATGAGGACAGAGGGAATCCAGAATTCTCTTTTGGACATGTTAGGCTTCAAATGCCTATTAGATATCCAACTGAAGATGTGAATGAAGTAGGTGGTTGGGTATGAGTCTGGAGACAGCAGCAGTAACTGTGGGAAATATGGTAGTTAACATAGAGATGATATGTTACATGTAACACAGAGATGAGTTATGTGAAAACAAGATACTCAAAGTAGGGTGGTAAGGTAAACCTTTTATTTTTATTTTTTAAAAGTAAACCAAATATAAACGGAGTGGTAAAACTACTAATCTCTCTTTTTTTAAAGTATCTGTGGCATGATATATTAATGCCTTTTCAAAATCATACTGTAGTATGCATCAAGTTATGAAATGAGTATCATCTTTAATATAGTTCTTTCCTTCTGCAATTCTTCTGGGAATTAATCCCAAACATGGAAAACACCATTTCCACAAAACAGAATGCAGATACCATAGGAAAATATATAGTAACATGGAAAATACCAATGCAAATTTTTAAAAAAAAGTGAATATGTATGTAAAGTTTGGATAAAATAATGCAAAATTCAGGTAAAACTGAAAAAGTTTATAATAGAAAATGGATTTCAGAAGAGTTTTTTTTTTCTTACCCTCTAAAGCTTTTATCTTATTTTAATGTTTTAAAAACAAAAGAAAGGGGAAAGTTGTCAATATTAGGTTGCTGAATAAATCCTGCAAAAACAGAATAAACATTAAAAATAAATAAATTTAGCATATTTCTGGTATTCATTGCACATTTATTGAGTGTCTACTATGTGACAGGCACTATTCCAGATAGTAGGGATTCCAAGGTAAATTAAAAGGACAAGATCTCTGTGGGCAGCCTCTAGCAGTATAAAAATGATTAGCAAAAATTTAAATGTATATAAAAATGATGAATTGATAAAAAATAGAAAAACAGATTTATAATATACGTTTAAATTTGAAGTAAGGAAACTCAAAAATCAAGTCAGAATTATGTAATTAAGCCAAATCCTTGTTTAGGAAGACCACATTTTATATTAAAAAATTAAAGTATTTCGCTTTTCAAAATTTTGAGTTTGTTCAAGGATTGGTTTAATATTCTATGATCTAACTAAACTAATTAAAAATTATTTGAAGTAAATTATCTTTATATTTGAAAATATACCTCTAAACTTACATAAGTAGGCAATTAATTATAAAGAAATTTTTCAGAATTCTGGGCTAACATTTTATTTTATTTTTACAAATTTAAAAATTTTGATTAAGTCAGTTTTACGAAACTGTATTATTGGTAACAAAACTAAATTTTTTTCATAAATATGTACTGAAGAGTTAACCTTCTAATATTTAATGAATCACAAATAAAAATGCATTAATTTTTACAACTTCTATAATTTAGTTAAAAGCAATTTGAACTTTAGCTAATGAAATAAACATTTCCTTTGTCAAGAAAAATTTTTAAACAGTACGTAAAAAACTGTATTATCTAATTGAACAAAACAATAACTAAACCAAGCACTGGTGGAATGAGGTATCAAGTTCAGAAGAAAAAAATGAAAAACAGAACTAGTTTATTACTTAGTGGAGAATACCTAAATCAGAGATGAAAAATTAGAAAAACTAGTAAGGTCAATCATCCTTATAAATCTGTGATATAAAAACAAGGAAAAACAAAGTATACTAATTTTAGTCCTGTTCATTATTTTTCAATCCGTAGTGAGTAAGTACAGAGCCATTTAATAAAGGAAAACTACTCTTATCTGCAAGAATATATTAAAATATTCTTATTCAATTTCTAAGCTTTTTAAAAGAAAATAAAATCTTGAAAATAAACATGATTACTCAATTTTCCTCTCTTAGGTATTTTCCATTTTATATGGTTTTATTTGGAAGATGTTACAAATTCTTTTGAACTGTGCAAAACACATTGGCATAGCAAGAAGACAAGTGCATGTTCTGGAGTAAAGAGGTATTAAGTGCTTAGGTTACATAAAATAATGCTTTGTCTTGAGAACATGCTGTGTGCAAGAAATATTGCTGCTAGGAATGCAGGAAGAATTCTGATGAAACAATCAACCTTTGCCCACAAGGTAGCCCAGAAAGACAGGAGGGCAATGCAAATCTACCTACTCATGAGTCTATATTGGAGAAGGTATTCTAGGCAGTTTACTAATGCCAGAATCATATACGTAAAACAAGGAATATTAGAGAGTGACTATTTCATTAACTGTTTTCCCCTGAAGTATACCACTTTCCTCAATCTGAAAACTTGAAACATCCTAGACTTTTGCATAAACATAAATATGTCATCACATGAAGTCATAGCTTTAAAAAGGAATTTGGAAGGTCACATAACCTGGCATTTACTAAATGTTGGGTTATAATACTAACCTGAAAATATTACTGGTGTGCTGCTTTCAGCAGTAATTCCTAATATCCTTGGGGAAACTTTCTGAGTCCCATCACTGGGTGTGAAGAACACACTGTCCACAGCATAGTACACTAAGAAACTTAGAAGTTTGTAATGTAATGAATTTAGTTAGGAAACACTGATTTAATCCATCTCCACAATTTTTGGCAACAATATCACTAAGCAATCTTAAAAAGTACTAACAATAACCTTCATATAAAGATCTCCAGGTAAGAGAATCTATAATCATCTTTGGTCATAGTCAAAAGGTCTGCTAATGCTATCTAAAAGGATAAACATACTTTGTGTAATAACCCTCCATAGATTTAAATGTTATCAGTAAGCCCTTACTATTCTCAACCCTTTAACTTTTATACAAATCAAATATTTCCCTTTAATTTAGGGTTCTTCAAATAGTATTCAAAGTGTGTTATTTCATGAAAAAAAGTCTTGATGAAATAAAGTTTGAGAAAAAGAGAGTATCATACTGAACACTTAGTAAAGCAATTACTATAGTTTTAAATAAACTAATAAGCATTACCATTCTCTAAGACAAGAGTACAGGAAACAGTGTTTCCTAAATATACCCAGAGGCTTCAAGAAACTTTTCTCTAATTCTTCAAATATGGATGCTTACCCTCATCTTAGACCTATTAAATAAGAATCTTGATAGGTAATTATGATGTGAAGTTAGGATTGAGAAGCTCTGATATATTCATTATTAATAAAAGATGAAGAATATATGGCAAATATTACACCACCATTTAACTTGCCATAACTTTAAGATAGTAAATAATCTTTCCAGATGCTTCCTCTTGTCTTTTCCTTTGGCAATTCATAAATAGCACCTCCAGGCCTGAAGCCTCCCTCTAGTGACTCTTCTTGAAACCCCTCAATAAGCACCTAGGAAGTCAAGGAGTCAGGTAGTTCAAACACACATAAAACATCAAAGAGCCAGAATTTTTCCTCTGGGAAATTTTCACTTTATCTTCCTTAAAAACACTGCATATACTACAAGTCAAGTCATCATTTTTTCTATCCCGTTTTGCATTCTTTTAATTAACTTTATTAAAACAAAGTAGAGGTGGAATAAAAGAAAGAGTTAATAATTTTCATATTCTTTGTCAGCACCCTGGTGATTCATGAACATAAGAAACTTCTGGGGGCCATACATTTCTTGGCAACTTAATTTTCTTCACTTAGTATATTATGAACACTGCTTTAGGCCAATTTATGTGGCTCTAACTCATTAATTTTAATAGCCTTAACACATAATATTGTGGTATACCATAATTTATTCTACCGTTCTCATGTTAGAGGTCAGGTTATTTCCCAACTTTTGCCACTGTAAATAATGCTGCAATAGATATCCTTGCATTTATATTCTGATGTATTGGTGCATTCAGTTTTATAAGATAGATTCCCAAATGTCGTAATATTGTAGCATATTTTTATATCGACAGTGTAGGAGAATGTGCATTTCCTGTATACACTTGTCATCACTTTTAATTTACAAACATACATATGCATATACACATATACATTAATTCTCGCCTATCTGATATATGTGTATTATATAAACACACATGAATAGGTATACTTTTTTTTTTTTTTAAAGATTT
>JAQZBX010000866.1:0-25044 GCA_029593785.1 Cabassous unicinctus
TTTTTTTTTTTTTTGCTTTATCTTCAAAGAAGCTTTAGGTTACAGAAAAGTCACGTAGAAAATATAAGGGATTCCCATATACCTAACCCCCACCCCCTCTCCACTTTTCCCTGTTAATAACATTTTACATGTGTCTGGTACATTTGTTATAATTGATTACAAATATTGAATTTTTGCTACTAACCATGGTCAATGGTTTACATTACTGTTTACATTTTGCACCAAACACTTTTATAAGTTTTGATGACATTTAAAATGGCCTATATCTGTCATTGCAAGATCATGCAGAACAATTCCAATGCCCTAAAATGCCCCATGTTCCATCTATTCTATTCCTCCCTCACCCTCCCCTTGGAACCTATGGTAACCACTAAGTTTCAATTTTTGAAGAATAAGGTTCATAATGACATGCAATAATATTGACGGCTTGACATATTGGTCTGTTTTCTTTCATTAGGCACTGACTATGTTCTCAAGAGATTCTTGCCCCTCTAGTTGAGAACATAGCAGGACTCCCCAGGATGGGGGTATAATATTTTCTCATTTATTGTGTGGGTCTCCACCCACTGAGAGAGCACACTGTGACATGATGAAAACATTCATATTTCATAGAAGCATGCCCCAGGTGCATTCTATCCCACATATCCCCCCACCCCCAATGCCCTGCACCAATAACCCTCCCCTGCCATGAAGACAAAGAAAACATATACAGGCCTTTCACATCATAATATATTTCTCATCAAAATTGTACAGACAAGATTTTGAACTTATAAAATGAAGAGTAAGTGACATGTTTTGTACCCTTTCCTGCCTCCAGGATCATGGCGTCACAGCTTCCCCTCCAGCCCCATATTACTGCCTATTCACAATAGGATTATTTCTCATGCCTTAGAATTATCTAAATAGGCACATGGATTTTCTGGCCTTGGCATGCCTTCAAGAGATTGAATGAATTGTTCCCATTACTCTGTCTTCTTCTTCTCTCCCATGCTCAACTCCTCTAACATGTCATTAAAATAAAAAGAAGGTTTAAATGAAATATCTGGTACAGTGATCGCTAAAAGAATCACATAACACATAATACATATAGATAAGAGATCTCATGACAACACATATGTCACAGAATTCGGAGTTGAGAGAGTCCTCTACCTACTCTACCAGCTAACTAGTAATACCAAAATTATCTCTTTTAATAAGTAGGTAAACTTTCTATTTTTAAAGGATTTTTGCAAGTACAAAGTGTCATGTTCCCACCCTAACAATCTGAGTTTTCACACGCCATAGAAATGTCTACATATATCTGTGATATATACATTCAAATGCACAGCTAAAATATTCAAATATACATGATAAGTCAAAGCAAGAACTTCTTTGTTCTGACCTAAAAGTACCTCATTAGTGCAGATGTTCACAACAGACAGCCCCAAATACAGTGAGGTCCAAGGGCGTAAAAGGACCCTTACTTTTATAGACTAACAAATGGATGTATGCAAATTAGTGTGTGAACTTGAAGATATTATCATGACAAACTGATTGGTACACACGTTGCCAAGAGGAAACACCAGTTAAGCAGTATTATTTTTACTGCTATAATTATTGCCAAAACCATGAGCCCTTAAAGCTTTCTGGATGAAAGACTTGCAAGTGAAAAACAATCTATCCCAGGGTTTGCTCTGTGGACTTGAAATTACTTTTCAACCCTTTCTTCTTATTTATCCAACTCATTTCAAAAGATGAAACACCTATTCCAAGGTGAGGAAAGAGGCTTCTGGGGAAAAGAAAAAAATAAATTCTTTGGGATGATCTTATTATTTTCTGTTTATTCTCCTGATCCTTTTTTCCCCCTTTCCCTATTTCCCTGGTTTTAATTCATCTTATTCCATTTCCATCCCTTTGCCCTCAATTTTTCAAAATGTCCTGCATCTTTTCTCTCTGTGCCTCATCTTTCTACCTATCAGAACTGTTGTCAGTAACCAGCCATATATTCACTATATTCCTCCGTTTCTGTTACTCTCTTAAGCATCCCCATGAATATTGCCTTAGAGAAGCCATGATACCCATTATTGTAAGTGAAGGGGTGACAGTAAACATAGACATTTGAAATGAGAGCTATAGAGAAACAGTATGATATAGAGGTTAAGAGGACACATTTTGAAAATAGATGGTTTTGCACTTGAACCCTCACTCTGCTACTTACTGGCTGTGACAAGGCTAGTTCATTCATTGCTCTGAGCAGATCTGTTCTGGCAGGTCTCACAAGGAGTTAATAATATCTAGCTCATTAGATTGTTGAGGATTAACTGAGATGATGTAAAATGCCTAGTAAAATGTCAGCATCATAAAAGCACTTAATACGAAATACTGATTAAATGATGGTGGTGACAGTGGTGGCACCAGTGGGGGCAGTTGTGATGGTAGCAATTATAGACATGAGTTTTCAAAGAGTCTGCTTGCCATAAGGGGCGGTCACCTTCATCCATTTGGCTTACAAGTCTTTGATAATCATTCACATTTTTAAAAACAGAAAAAGGAACACTCTGCTATATCAATAGTGCTTAAGCATAAGTGTTATGTATGGCCCAGCTTAAATCTCTTCATGTCTCCAGAGTCAGATTTACTATACACATATGCACACGTGCAGACACACACAACAAAATCCAAGCACCACTGTGCCTTCTCTACTCTTTTTACCACTATTATTGTAAAATTTTCATGCATTCAGAAGAATATGTAGGGCATACAGTTTAAGTAAAGTTAAATGAAAATCCTAATACTTACCACACAGCTTAAAAAACAATGGGTATGATTTATTGCACAGCAATAGATAACTAATACATCCATTTATAGGTGAATGAATATCTGTACAATTAAAAAGAATGAATATTGATACACATAACGAGATGAATTCAAAGTAAGTATGCTGTGTAAAAGAAGGTAGACAAAAAGAGTATATACTATGATACATTCATATAAAAATTTAGAAAATGCAGTCTAATCTGTAGTGACAGAATGGTTACAAAGGAGTGCAAGGAAACTTGGAGCTAACAGCTATGTTCATTCATTATTTTGATACTAGCGATGGTTTTATGGATGCATACATATGTCAAAACTTAATACCTTAATATATACAATTTATTGTATGTCAACTGTACTTCATTCAATAGGCTGTTTTAAAAAAAAATTAGAAAACAAAACAGAAAAATTTTACTCATAATTCCACACCACAGAGCTATATTACAATTTTAGTTCATTTCCTTCCAGTCTTAACTTTTATGTTTTCATGTTTGTGCATGTAGGTATAGTTATATATGTGGGTGCCTGTATAAAGTTATATATGTTATCTATTTCAGTCAAATCTCATTCCATAAAAACAAGAAAGAAATAAACCAGAATATGCAGGACACTAAAAATGCAAGCAAACAAACAAACAATGGTACCTTACCAATATTTTTGAAGCTCCCTTCATGCTCCTTCCCATTGCAGGCCCTACCCCCTCCCACACTAGAGGTAATCACTAGCCTGAAATTTGAGTTTACTATTCCCAATTTATAATTTATTGTTTATAAATTACATAGATATATCTATTCTTAAATAACACGTTATTTAGGTTTCCTTGTTACCAAAATTTGATAAATCATATCATGCTTGTAGATTCTTTGGAGACTGAGTTTATTCCTTGCTCTGTATTAGTTCATTGAATGAAAACACAACAATTAACCTATCCATTTTCCCATCTGTGGATGTTTGGGTTATTTCCAATTTTTGGTCTTCAAATCACATTATTATGAACATTTTGTACATGCTTCCTGGTGAAAATAAGGATGAGATTTTTCAAGGCATATACATGGGAGAATAAATTGCTGGGCTTTGGGTATGCATATCTTCAATTTCATGAGGTAAGGCCACATCTTTTCCTAATGAGGTTGTATTGGTTAGGATTAGTTTGGGATGCTGCAAGTAACAAAAAATCCAGAACCATAATAATTTTAAATAAGATAGCTATACATTTCTGTCTTGGATTCAAGAAGTCTGGAAGGAAGTCCATGGATGGTAAGGTCACAGGACCGGAGACCCAGGCTCCGTGTATTGTATAGTACACCTTGTACATACAATTTTCATTCCCAACATCACATCAAGGTCTAGAATGGCTTCTGGAGCTCTAGCCAATTGATCCACATTTTGGCTGTCAGGAAGCAGGAAGAAACAAGAAGAGCATAGACCTTCCCCTAAAGAAGCACACACCACCTTTATTACCTCTCCTTAGCCAGAACGTAAATGGCCATATCTGGCTGCAGGGGAAACTGGGAAGTGTAGTTTTTATTTAAGTTGACCATGGATCAAGCTAAAAATAGAGTTCTTATTACTAGGAAAGTAGAGAAAGACAATTATTTATTGGAGGGGGGGCACAAGCAGTCTCTGCCACAGTAATTGTACTAATTTACACACTCACTTGCAGAATGAGAGATTTTGTTCCTCTGCATAGTAGTCGCACTTGAAATTCTCAGAAATTTTAAGTTTTGTAAAAATGATAGTATGATCCATTGTATTAGTCAGGGTTCTCTTGGGAAACAGAATCAACAGGAGATATATTTCAATAATATGAAATTTTATAAGTCTCTAACGTGACTGTACGGATGCACAAGTCCAGGTTCCGCAGGCAGGCTGCAAACCAGGGGCTCCGATGAAAGTCCAATGAAAGGTCTTTGATGAGTTTCTGGGAGAAGTTGGCTGTCCAAAGACGAGCTGGGAAATTCTCTCTGAATGTTGAAATCACTTCCCCTTTTAAGGTATTCAACTGATTGGATAAAAGCATCACCCATTGCTGATGCAATCTCCCTGATTGATGCAGATGTAATCAGCCATCCATGCAGTAAACTCACTGGTGATCGAAGTCCATAAATGCTCTTGTATTACAATTAGCCCAGTGCTTGCTGGACTTAACACCTGGACACAATTACCTGGCCGAGCTGACACATTAGCCTAACCATCACAGTCCACCCCTTGTCAACTTGGCAACCATACACATTACCCTAAACCATACTTAGTCTCTAAGTAAAACCAATAACAGACAAGCATACATGAATACTTCCACCTAACAATGTTCAACTCCCCTGCATACAACCGGAAACGCATTAATTCCCCACAGAAAAGGGTGCAAGTCCTTGGGTAGTAGTCACTCTTCAACTTGACATCCTTAAATAGTATGACATGAAATTAATACAACTTTTCATATGATAGGGGAAAAGGATGGGGAAGAAAACAATAAATTTGTTTTCTGTACATATACAATCATACTCATAATGAAAAAAGGAAGATGGGTTCATGACTATTACAGTCCTCATTTCTGTAACTGGTCAAGTGGTCGAAGTTCATATTTATCACTACCTTCTTCCACTACCCATTCCATATTCCCGTTACCTTCAGCAAGCACTTCAGCTGGCCATGGAGAACCCTAGTGGGGTGACACAAACTTTCATTACCAAAGATTCTGGGCCATTATTAGTCCTGCTTGAATCGATTTGTTGCAATTTTCCTTTGACTTTAATCACAGGGCATGGCAATACTAGGAGACGCCCTAGAGGATCTCCTGCATTCCAGACAAAGGCTTCTTTACCCCCATTATGTGGATGTGGTCCTATTTCCCCTTGATAGTCAGGATCAATCACCCCAGCCAGTACAGTAATTCCCTTCTTTGCCTGTTAATTCACAGGTAAGAAGAGCCCAAAGTGGCCAGGTGGCAGTCTTAACTTCCAGTTCAATGGAATCATTGTTGTTTTCCCTGGTGGTGGTACTCCTCCTTTTGGGACTAAAACCTGTAGACCAGCAGAGCTTAAGGTTGCAGGGACAGGAAGCAAAAATTTTCCTAGTGGGTCACTAGGGGTAATAGTGAGTGGTCCCACTCCCATTTCCACCCGTTGATTCCTGGAACCATGAATCCTGGTTATGGGAGAAACAACACCATAGAGAGGACGTTGATTCAGAGCATACACAGCCTCCTGGAGAATATTGCCCCAGCCCTGCAAGGTATCGCTACCTAGTTGGCACCATAATTGAGTCTTCAAAAGGCCATTCCATGGTTCTATTAATCCAGCTTCTTCAGGGTGATGGGGAACATCGTAAGACCAGTGAATTCCATGGGCATGTGCCTATTCCCGCACATCATTTGCTGTGAAATGGGTTCCTTGATCAGAAGCAATGCTGTGTGGAATGCCATGGCGGTAGAACAGGCATGGCGGTAGATAAGACATTCGGTAAGTCCACGGATAGTAGTTTTGGAAGAAGCATTGCATGCCGGAAATGCTAACCCATAGCCAGAGTATGTGTCTATTTAGTTAAAACAAATAGTGGTGCAAGTGGCCCAAAGTAGTCAACCTGCCACCAGGTAGCAGGCTGGTCACCTCGAGGAATGGTGCCATATCGGGGCTGAGCGTGTGTCTCTACTGCTGCTGGCAGATTGGGCATTCAGCAGTGGCTGTAGCCAAGTCAGCCTTGGTGAGGGGAATTCCATGTTGCTGAGCCCATGCATAACCTCCAACCCTACCTCTATGGCCACTTTGTTCATGAGCCCATTGGGTAATGACAGGAGTGGGTGGGGAAAGAGGCTGAACATTAGCCACATAGCCGGTCAACTTATCCGCTTGATTAATAAACTCTTCCTCTGCTGAAGTCACCATCTGGTGAGCATTCACATGGGACACAAATATGTTCATGTTTTTTGCTCACTCAGAAAGGCCTATCCACATAGCTCTTCCTCAGACCTCCTTGTCACCAATTTTCCAATCCTGTTCCTTCCAAGTCCCTGACCATCCAGCCAAACCATTGGCAACAGCCCATGAATCAGTGTACAAATGCAGCTCTGGCCATTTCTTCTTCCAAGCAAATGAACAACTAGGTCCACTGCTCAAAGTTCTGCCCACTGGGAGGATTTGCCCTCACCTCTGTCCTTCAAGGATGTCCCAGAAGAGCGATGCAGTGCCACAGCTGTCCACTTTCAGGTGGTACCTGCATATCATGCAGAACCATCTGTAAACCAGGCCCGAGTTTTCTCAGTCAACTGATTGTAAGGGACTCCCCAAGAGGCCAAAGCTGTGGGCTGGGAAAGAGAAGGTAACATGGCAAGGGTGGTGACCATGGGCATTTGGGCTATTCCTCATGTAACTTACTTGTGCCTTCAGGACCTGCTCGAGCCCTATCTTGTTGTATACCACTTCCACTTTATTGTGGAGTGCTGCTGTGCATGCCCAACTTTATGGTTTGGTGGGTCAGACAATACCCAGATCATGATAGGCAACTCAGGTCTCATGGTAACTTGATGGCCCATGGTTAAGCGTTCAGTCTCTACTAAGGCCCAATAGCAAGCCAAAAGCTGCTTCTCAAAAGGAGAGTAGTTATCTGCAGAGGATGACAGGGCTTTGCTCCAAAATCCTAAGGGTCTGCATTGTGATTCCCCTATAGGGGCCTGCCAAAGGTTCCAGACAGCATCTCTATTTGCCACTGAAACTTTCGGCACCATTGGATCTGCTGGATCATATGGTCCAAGTGATAGTGCAGCTTGCACAATAGCCTGGACCTGTTGCAGGGTCTCCTCTTGTTCCAGTCCCCAATCACAACTAGCAGCTTTTCTGGTCACTCGGTAAATGGGCCAGAGTAGCACACCCAAATGAGGAATGTGTTGTCTCCAAAATGCAAAGAAGCCAACTAAGCAATGTGCCTCTTTTTTGGTTGTAGGAGGGGCCAGGTGCAACAGCTTATCCTTTACTTTAGAAAGGATATCTCAAAAGGACACACCAATGGACACCTAGAAATTTCCCTGAGGTGGAAAGCCCCTGTATTTTTGTTGGATTTATCTCCCATCCTCTCTCATAGAAATGCCTTACCAATAAATCTAGAGTCTTTGCTACTTTTTGCTCAGTAGTCCTATCAACATGATGTCATCAATATAATAGACCAGTGTGATGTCTCGTGGGAGGGAGAGAAGATCCAGGTCCCTGCGGACAATATTATGACATAGGGCTGGAGAGGTGATATACTTCTGAGGCAGGACAGTGAAGGTATACTGCTGGCCTTGCCAGCTGAAAGCAAACTGTTTTTGGTGGTCCTTACTAATGGCAATTGAGAAAAAGGCATTTACCAGATCAACAGCTGCATACCAGGTACCAGGGGAAGTGTTGATTTGCTCAAGCAATGATACCACATCTGGGACAGCAGCAATTGGAGTCAACACCTTGTTAAATTTACGATAATCTACTGTCATCCTCCAATATCCATCTGTTTTCTGCACAGGCCAAATAGGAGAGTTGAATGGGGATGTGGTGGGAATCACCACCCCTGCATCCTTCAAATCCTTGATGGTAGCACTAGTCTCCACAATCCCTCCAGGATTCTGGTATTGCCTTTGATTTACTGTTTTGCTAGGCAGGGGCAGTTCTAGAGGCTTCCACTTGGTCTTTCCAACGTAATAGCCCTCACTCCACAAGTCAGGGATCCAATGTGGGGATTCTGCCAGTTACTGAGTATGTCTATTCCAATTATACATTTTAGAACTGGGGAAATAACCACAGAATGGGTCCAGGGACGCACTGGACCCACTGTGAGACGGACCTGAGCTAAAACTCCATCAATCACCTGACCTTCATAAGCCCCTACTCTGACTGGTGGACCACAGTGACGTTTTGGGTCTCCTGGAATTAATGTGACTTCTGAGCCAGTGTCTAATAATCCCTGAAATGTCTGATCATTTCCTTTTCACAAATGCACAGGTACTCTGGCAAAGACCGTAGGTCTCCCTGGGGAAAGGTAGGAGGAAGATTAACAGTATAAATTTTTGGCAGTTTAACAGGATCCTTCCCCAAGGGGACCTGGCCTTCTCATTCAAGGAGCTCTGGGTCTGTAAACTGTCTCAAGTCTGAGAATTGTCTAAGGGGCCATGATTCTCTGTGTCTATAATTTGAGTTAGGGTTTTGTTCACTCGATCTAGAACTCTTCTGCTTATACACATCCAGAAGAAATTCAGTAGACTGCCCATGTATTTCACTTCTAGGTACTTCATGATCTATTAGCCAATGCCATAACTCCATGTGACTCAGAGTATTCTGTGTGCTGTTTTGTATCTGTCTTTCATTGCGGTAGCCGCGCCCATCTTGCCTTTGGCGATTAACTGCCAATACTTGACTTTTACCAGACCAGGATCCTATCATCCCCATAATGTTTAAGGATTCCAATTCCATTACAGCCCTCCTTACAGTAATTTCTGGATTGCAGAGAAGAGCAACCACAGAGCTCTTCAGAGAAGATGGAGTTAGTCTTACAAATTTATTCCTCACAATCCTGGTTAAAGGTGTGTCCTCTAGACATTCCTGGGGTGGGTGGGCAGGTCTCAAATGGTAAATCCATTCTAGCATTCCAGTCTCTCTAAGCCTTTGAATCCCCTCGTCTACTGTATACCAGGGCAAATTGGGCATCTCAACATCAGACATGCTACGCCATCGTTTGGTCCATGTTTCAGCCACCCAAACAAACAGTTAGAGCCCTTTCTAACCCCTCGAGCTACAGCGTTGAATCCAGAATTTCTGCTTAGTGGGCCTATATCAATAAATTCAGCCTGATCCAACTTTATATTCCTTCCACCATAATCCCATACCCTTAGTATCCATTCCCACACATATTCCCCTGATTTCTGTCTATATAAGTTGGAAAACTCATGCAGTTCTTTCAGAGTATAGCGTACTTCCTCATGGGTCACACTTTGTATTTCATCTTTGGGGGCTTGTTATGATTTTAGTCTAGTAATAGGTCTCGAAGACAAGAGGGGTGGTGGGGGTGAGTAAGGAGAAGGATTAGAGATGTCTTGCAGGCTACTGACTTCAGGGCATTCCTTTGCATTTTCTTATAGTGAGACAGGATTAATCTCTTCAGGCAGGGGTTGGGAGGCAAATTCCTCAGGGCAGACTGGAAGTTGGGTAGTGCATGCTGGAGTTTGGCTGGTACCTGCTTTGTGGCTGGGAGGAGGTCCAGACTCTCTGGGGCAGGCTGGAGGCTGGGCACTGCATGCTGGAGTTAGGCTGGTACCTGTCTCAGGGCTGGGAGGAGATCCAGACTCTCTGGGGCAGGCCAGAGGATGGGCAATGCAGGCTTCAGTTTTGGTACCCACCTTCAGGCTGGAAGGAGGTCCGGACTCCCTGGGACAGGTTGGAGGCTGGATAATACAGGTTGACAAGGTGTGGTCTCCACAGGGCAGGCCATCACAGGTTTATCTGCTAAAGTCTCAGCAGAATTTAGAGTTCCAATGTCCCCACCAATATTATCATCATCCCATATGTTTCCATCCCAATCCTTGGGGTTCCACTCCTTTACAATCAATGCCTTCACTTTAATTGCAGAAACCCTGCAAGGTTGAGATTTTAGTTTCCTCTGTAATTCTGCTATTCGTACAATAAGAGTCTGGGTTTGATTCTCAGATATCTCAAGTCTGTGGCTACAGGAGACAAGATTTTCTTTCAAGGCACACGTAGAAACTTTCATATCATTCATGTGGCATTTAAGTTTCAAATTTGAAGACTTTAGCTCATCTCTTTCTTTTGTAACTGTATCCAGAGTATCTAGAAGGAGCCAGCCAACATCATTATACTTTTTGACTCCACAAAATTCTGTTAAGGTGTTGAAAACACTCTCACCGAGATCCTTGCTTCTTATAAGTGTGAAAGTAGGGGAATCCAGTGATGCTATTTTGCATATCTCTATTGCCAGCTCACGCCATGGACTGTTAGCAACCTCTTCATTATTGGAAAGGGAGTCATTAGTACCCCTGAATCCAATTAGAGTAGAGAGCCAATTACAAAACTCCCAGAACCACCTCAGACATCCCATGTTTAAGACTCTGTTTCTCAAGAACCACCCCACTTCTGGTACCAATCTGTATTAGTCAGGGTTCTCTTGAGAAGCAGAATCAACAGGAGATATGTGTCAATAATATGAAATTTTATAAGAGTCTCTAATGCTACCATAGGGATGCACAAGTCCAGGTTCCGCAGGCAGGCTGCAACCCAGGGGCTCCGATGAAAGTCCGATGAAAGGTCCTTGATGAGTTTCTGGGAGAAGTTGGCTGTCCAGAGATGAGCTGGGAAATTCTCTCTGAATGTTGAAATCACTCCCCTTTTAAGGCATTCAACTGCTTGGATAAAAGTGTCACCCATTGCTGATGCAATCTCCCTGATAGATGTAGATGTAATCAGCCATCCATGCAGTAAACTCACTGGTGATCGAAGCCCATAAATGCTCTTGTATTACAATTAGCCCAGTGCTTGCTGGACTTAACACCTGGACACAATTACCTGGCCGAGTTGACACATTAGCCTAACCATCACAGCCATTTTAAAAATTTGTTCACCTCTGATTAATAGTAAAGTTTCATTTTTTCATATATTTCTTAGTCATTGGGATTTCTTTTTCTATGAACTGCTTATTCAGCTCTTTCCTATTTTTGCATGTGTTTTTTTTTTTTGTCTTATTCTTATTGATTTTAAGAGTTTTTAATTCATTCTGAATAATAACCATTCATCAGTCATATAAAATGCAAACAGCTTCTGGTTGGTGTCTTATCTTTTTATTTCTTCAAAAAGTTGTTTGATGAAAAGAAATTCTTTAATTTAGTTGAATTCATCAGTCTTTCCATAATGATTTAAGTTCTTTTGTTTCATTTGAGAAATCCTTGCTTAACCCATGGTTGTAAGATATTCATATAATTTATTCTTAAAATCTCGAAGTTTTATCTTTTGCATTTATGCATTTCAGTGGATTAGAATTGATAATGTTGTATGTTGTTGGGTAGGACTACAATTTCATTTGTTTCCCTATAGATAACTAAAATTAATAGTCTTTGCACATTTATAATAGTTTACTTTTTCTCCATAAACTGAGAAGCCAGTTCTGGTATATGCAAATTTCCTTATATGCCAATATCTGTTTCTGGTAACTAGTTATCTATCCCTATTTGTGTGTTTGTGTGTGTGTGTGTGTGTGTGTGTGTGTGTGTGTGTGTGTGTAATGGCCAAATATTCTTTGACTGGATATCTCATGAATCAAGACTCTCTCTCATCTTATGTTTTTGCTATCAGGTATTTCTCAGTTACTCTAGGCTCTTTGTTCTTTCATATAAATTTTAGAAGAAGCTTGTCAAAGCTCAGCAACAAAAAAAGTTTTTATTTGATAGTTTTGCATTAAACCTATTGATCAATGGGAAAAACTGACATCTTTAAAATATTGGGTGTTCTCATTCATGAATATTGTATACTTTTCATTTGTCTTCTTTAATGACTTTCAATAAAGTTTTATAATTTTGCAGGTAAAATTCTGGCATATAATGTGCTTGATTTATCTCTAAGCATGTTATGTTTTGTTGCTATTGTTAATGATATCTTTATAAAATTATTTTATTTTTAAAGTAAACTTTATTTTAGAGCAGTTTCAGGTTGACAGAAAAATTGCACAGAAAGCACAGAGAGTTCCTTTATCGCTCCTTCCTTCCTCCCAATCCCCCCATTTCCTCCTATTATTAATATTTTGCATTGGTGTGGTATATTTATTAGAGTTGATGAACCAAAATTAAAACATTGTTATTAATTAAAATCTTCAGTTTACATTAGTAAGCTCTGTGTTGTGCAGCTAAATGAGTTTTGAGAAATGTATAAGGTCATGTATACAATATTACCAAATCATACAGAAAAGTTTCCTAAGAATCCTTGGCTGCTACGGCTCTCTCTACTGATTCTATGGTTTTGCTTTTTTGAAAATGTAATATAGTTGGAGTTGCGCAGTATGTAACCATTTTCAACTGACTTTTTTCACTTAGCAATATGAATTTAAGATTCTTCAAAGTCTTTGCATGGCTTGATGGCTCATTTCCTTTTATCACTGACTAATATTCCATTTTATAGATGTACCACAGCTTGCTTATCCATTCACTGATTGAAAGATATCTTGTTTGCTTTCAATTTTGGGCAATTATGAATGAAGCTGCTATGAATATTCATGTGCAGGTTTTTACGTGGACAATTTTCCAAATCATTTGAATAAATACCTAGGAATGCAATAGCTGGATTGCATGATAAGCCCATGTTCAGCTTTGTAAAATATTGACAAACTATCTTCCAAAGTGGTTATACCCTTATTCATTCCCACCAACAATAATCAAGAGTTCTTATTGTTCCAAAACCTCACGAACATTTAATGCTGTAAATGATCTGGATTTTAGCCATTCTAATAAGTGTGTAGTGGTATCCCCCCTTTTTTTAATATTTGCAATTCCCTAATGACATATGATGTTGAGCATCTTTTCAAGTGCATATTTGCCTTCTGTATATCCTCTTTGGTGAAGTGTCTGTTCAGATCTTTTGTCTGTTTTTTTCATTTGGGGTTGTTGTTTTCTTATTGCTGAGTTTTAAGAATTCTTTGTATATTTTGGATACATGTTCATTGTCAGATAAGTGTTTTGTAAATATTTTTGCTCAGTCTGTGGATTGTCTTTTCATTCTCTTAATGGTGTCCTTTGCAGAGCAGAAGTTTTAAATTTTAATAAAGTCCTGTTGTATCTATCACCAAACCCAAGGTCATGGGATTTTCTTTCATATCATCTTCTAGACATCTTATAGTTTTATGCTATAAATCTTTAGGTCTTTGATCTATTTTAAGTTATTTTTTGTCAAAGATGTAAAGTCTGTGTCTAGATTTGTTTTTGTTGTTGTTGTTTTTTGTTTGTTTGCATGTGCATGTCCAGTTGTTCCAGCATCATTTGTTTAAAAGACTATCATTTCTTTGTTCCTTTGTCAAAGCTTAGTTGACTATATTTGTATAGGCCTATTTCTGGGCCTCTATTCTGTTCCCTGGTCTATTTGTCTATTATTTCTGCAATTACACATTGTCTAGATCACTATAGATTTATAGTATGTTTTGAAGTCAACAGTGTTAGTCCTCTTACTTTGTTCTTTTTCAGTGTAGTCCCAGCTATTCTCAGTCATTTGCTTTTCCATATAAATTTTAGAATCAGTTTGTTGATATCCAGAAAATAACTTGCTGGGATTTTGATTGGGATTGAGTTGAATCTATAGATCAGATTGGGAAAAATTGACATCTTAATAATATTGACTTTTCCTATCCATGTGCATAAAATATATCTCCATTATGTAGATCTTACTTGGTTTCTTTAATCAGAGTTTTTCAGTTTTCCTTATATAGAACTCATACATATTTTGTTAGATTTATACCTAAGTATTTCTTTTAGTGGTACTAATGTAAATTGTGTTGTGTTTTTAATTTAAAATTCCAGTCATTCATTACTGGTATATAGAAAAGCAATTGACTTTTGTATATTAACCTTGTATACTGCAACCTTGTTAAAATTATTAGTTTCAGGTTTTTTTGGTAGATTCTTTGGGATTTTCTACACAGTCAATCATATCATCTATAAACAAAGACAGATTTATTTCTTCCTTCCCCATCTGTATACCTTCTATTTCCTTTTCTTGTCTTATTGAATTAGCTAGGACATCCAGTACAATGTTGACTAGGAGTGGTGAGAGGAGGAATCCTTGTCTTTTCCCAATCTTAGGGGGAAAGCATATAGCTTCTGACAATTAAGAATGGTGTTGGCTGTAGGCTTTTTGTACATATTCTTTATCAAGTTGAGAAAATTTCCCTCACCCTATTCCTAGTTTGCTGAGAGTTTTTATCAAGTATAGGTGTTGAATTTTGTCAAATGTTTTTATATGATCATAAGATTTTTCTCCTTTAGCCTGTTGTGATGGATTACATTAATTGATTTTCAAATGTTGAACCAGCTTTGCATACTTGGAATAAATCCCACTTGGTTGTGGTGTATAATTATTTTTATACATTGTTAGATTCAATTTGTTAACATTTTGTTGAATACTTTCTGCATCTATGTTCATGAGAGGTATTCTTATTCATGAGTATGATATATTTCCATTTGTGGGCATCTCCTTTTTTTAATTTTTTTTTTTTAGGAGGTACCAGGGAATGAACCCAGGACCTCATACATGAGAAGTAGGTGCTCAACCACTCCCCACGTAAGCATCTTCTTTAATAGCTTTCAATATAGTTTTCTTTAAACTTTATTTTGTACATTTAATAATTGAAAATATAAACAATTAAAAACTAAAAAGTAAACACAGATGAATAAATACATATATTTCTCAATTAAATACACTGGATACATATAATTTTTTAAAAATCAAGCAATATGTTACACAACATATTTGGTTCATAGTAACACAATCATAGGGCATTTGTCCTTTTGTATCTCACTTGCCTCACTCAACATATCATTTTATAATTTCATGCATAAATGTCTGGCACATAATGTGTTACATTTATCCATAAGTGTGTTACAGTGTTGTTGCTATTGCTAATGGTAGCTCTTTATAATCATCTTTTATCAACCTGATTATTGACAGTGTATAGAAATGCAGTTTCTTCATTCTATATCCATCCACCTTTCTACTTTCTTTTAATTCCAAAAATGTACAGATTTTATTGGATTTCTATATAGATAATTTTATATCTGTGAATAAAAATGTTTCTTTCCTTTTTTAAATATATTTTTAAATTTATTTTTTAAAGATACTTAGATTATGTAAAATGTTACATAAAAAAAATATAAGAGATTCCCATATGCCCCACTCCTTACACCTCCCATTTTTCCCCACATTAACAACTTCTTTCATTAGTGTGATACATTCATTGCAATTGATAAACACATTTTGGAGCATTGCCACTAAGCATGGATTATAGTTTACATTGTAGTTTACACTCTCTCCCACTCAATTCTGTAGGTTATGGCAGGATATATAATGGCCTGTATCTGTCATTTCAATGTCACTCAGGTCAATTCCAAGTCCTGAAAATGCCCCCATATTGCACCTCTTTTTCCCTCTCCCTGACTACAGCACTTTCAGTTGCCACTGTTGCCACATCAGTGATAGAATTTCTTCCATTGCTAGAATCACAATAAGTCTATAGTAGAACACCAGTAAGTCTACTCTAGTCCATATTTTATTCCCCAATACTGAGGATTCTGGGATGGTGATTCTTTCCTTTTAATTCTTCTATTTCTTTTTTTCTTTCCCTGTGGTGCTGGCAAGGACCTTCATCACAGTGCTGAATAGAGATAGTGATTGTGGATATTTTTGTCCTAATTTTAAAGGAAATTCTTTTCAATATTTCATCCTTGAGAACGATACTGTAAAGGAAATTAGGTAGTTATTTGGAGGTCCTTCTCTACATATGGTCATCGCCATATTCATATAATGACAACAGGACTGCCCCATAGTAATTTATTCAACCAATATCAAATAAAGATAATGCCCAAAGTTTAATCTAGTTGATATGTGAGATTCAAAGATGAATCCGACACAAATTCTACCACCAAAAATTTACTATCAATAACAAGGATAATAACTATACAAAAACAAGCAAAATAAAACATAGAAAATAAAAAGTACCATAAGAGAAATTCAAGTAACAATGAAAGCTCAAAGAACAGGAAAAAAAAAAAAATCTGTCAATTGGAGACTAGCAGGAAAATCTTTGGAATTGAGATGGCATTTAAACAGAAATTAAAGAATAAGTAGTGTTTGAATTTGAAAAATAATTCTATATATAAACGACAGCATGAGGAAAGGCCTCCATCTCTTGTACCTGTGCTCTGAGTGAAATTAAGAGGTTCTTAAACAGACCAAAACCTTGATATATCCAATACACCCTCAATCTAATCCAGTCTTATACTGGAGTTCAAATCTAATGGTCAAAGCTTTGCTTTTCCAGCTCTATCAATCCCCTCACACACACATATGGGTGATAGGATGTGTTTGCTAATTGCCCATGAATAGGATTTTCCTGCTTGGTTACTGTAGCAGTTTGATATTTATGAATTCCAAAAATAGATATTGGATTATGTTTGTGAACTGGTCTGTTCCTCTGGGCATATTAGATTGGATTGGATTCAGAGGTTTCATTTTTACTTAATTATCAAGGCTTTGATTGGGCCACTTCAGTAGAATGTTGAGTCCCCACCCCCTTGGTGGGCAGGGACTCACAGAGAAAATGACATGGCAGAGGAGAAAGTTGGAGTTTTAATGCTGGAGCCCCAGAAAGTTAACACACAGAGAAGCAGATCGGTGAGGAAAGAGAGAAGGCTGCGCCAGACATGACAGAGGTCTCAGGAAGAGAGACGAGCCGTTTGCCTGACAGTTTATAGCTGACCTTGTGGAGAGAACAGAGCAGCTGAGCCCATAGAGGAACAAGCCCTGGGAGAGAGATAAGACTTATCCCAGCCTACAGCTGATATTGGAAGAAGCTGGGACCACAGAGCCTTAAGAGGAAGAGGGAGGCTGAACCCTTGCAGACATCAGCAGCCATCTTGCTCCAACATGTGGCAACAGCCTTTGGTGAGGGAAGTAACTTACACTTTATGGCTTGATAACTGTAAGCTTCTACCCCAAATAAATACCCTTTATAAAAGCCAACTGATTTCTGGTATTTTGCATCAGCACCCCTTTGGCTGACTAATACAGTTACCTATCCTTATAACCAGGGTAGATCCAAATATCTTTTTTCTGGCTCTAAATTCAAGTCTACCCTCTGATGACAATTTGCCATCCTGAGGAGATTCAAAAGATTAATGAGTATGTGCGGGTATTCTCAAAGGATTCCCTGTTTTTTTTTTAGCAATGGTAGTATCATCAGATAAAATGAAGCAAACAACTAGTTGGATAAATTAATTCTGGTACATTTGTTAAAATGTCAGTCACATTACTTAAAAGTCACAATTGCATATTCTTTCTGGTCCCTTTGTTACAATGAACCACAGGGATTCTCTGGCCCCACAGTACCACAATATTCTGAACTTTGTAGAATGGAAAATAAGAAGAAGAAAATTAAGAAAAATACTTTAAATATAATGATAACTTGAGCCCCCCTCTTATCCTATTGCTCAGTAGTAATTTAGTCTTGACTAATGTATTACTTACAATTTATTGCAAATGTATTAAACTTCAGTAGCTCAGAAACCTAGTAGCTTATGGATGATCCTCTAATTAGTGGAATTAGAGGATGATACTGTTTCCTTTGATTAATTGGCACATGTGGAGGCCGGGTGCCCTCTGAGGCCTTTCATTTGCATATTAAGTTACCACATATCAACTTGCTGAAATCCAAAAGGCTGGGGCTCCATAAACCCATGTGCAGGCAATGTCCTGTGGATCTAATTAAATTGCTGTGCTCTTACTCCTTTCCCTTTTCCACCCAATTTTGCACAATTTTCCAAGGAATACCTAAAAGTTAAAAAATGGAATAAACTACTTATGTATATGTAGCAATTTACCATTTACAAATTCCTTTTCCATACATTATCCTGCTTAACTCTCTCAACAGCCCTCATGAGGAAATACAGCTTTATTTCTTATTTCACAAATATACAGTGAGATTGATAGGCCTCCCAATTTACAAGGTAGTAATTGATCAAGCTGGGACTCACACCTGGATCTTCTTATGCCAAGGTCAGCGCTGTCTTTACTATGCCATATTGTGTCATTAGAGAATTATCCCAAATTGTATAATAAAAGACATGAAGAAATGTTATTCTTCTAATCCTGGTCATGTTTTGTATGAACTGTTATTATACACATTGCCTTTGGGGAATGGGGAAGGTTAGACTGAATTAGTAAAAAAGAGAGTTTAAGCACACTAAGGGAAAAATGATGTTCGGTGAGAGCCAGGATGAGCTCAGAAAGAATAAGTCATGTCTGACCCATGTGTTTCCATTTTTACACAAGTTCTTAGGAGTATCAGGAAAGTGCTCTAGACCATGTGTAAAGCAACATGAGAAAGCATTTTCCAAAAGGAAAAGCTGTTTATAAACAAAACAGATTCTTACAGGAAATAGTAACTACCCCTTCATCCCAGGAGTTGAAGCCAGGACTCGATGGCCATTTGGTTGCAATTTTAATTCAAATATGAATTGCATGGTTGGGTAAGTGGATCATTAAGGTCTTTTCTTTGCTGAGTTTCTATGATTAAAAAAAAACAGCAAACCACATTGCTAGTTCAAAGAAATTTGGAGGCCAATGCCTTTACTGGGTATTTGTCAGAGTCTCAACAAAATAAGGGAGTTATTTTAGACAACGGGTAGTGCCAGTAGCCAAAGGCTATCTAGCCATCTTCTGAGCACCTGCCACTAAGCATATTATCTTTGTTGGATAGAAGCAAGAGAGTATATTTGGATGGATTTAATAAAGGTTCTGAAGGACCCCCTCAGTGTAAATGCCTATTGTTGTTGCCAGTGTTATTTAAAAACAGCGGGAGGGAAGCATGTCCAATAGGAGTTCAGCTTTTTCCCCCCCTGGAAACCCCTCCAGATCCAACATCACTGCCGTCTTTCAGGAATCTGTGAAACTGTCCTCCTGGAAGGGAATGGAGGGATGAGCTGTCTCATGTGGTGCTCTCCTTGCTAGCTTAGGGAATGGTTTGGGGATCTGTTTAGTTACTGAGTTAATTCTCATTCTGGTCTTATTGCCAGTGGCTGGAGCACCCCTTCATTGGCAGGGCAGGGAATGGAGGGAAAGCTAGATCAGCTCCCCCATGGGACGACAAATTCTGTAAATAGGCTTCAAGCAAGACTCTGAGAGGGCAAAAAGAAAACTTGTTCTTTTCTTAGCATTTCTTCCTGCACATTCTAAAGGGAGCCCCAAACTTGCGATGTCAGTGCTCGATACTGGGGAGATCTGTCTCTAATCTCTAAGACAGGGGTTCTTAACTTTTTTTGTTCTACAGACCCCTTTGCCAGTTAGGTGAAAACCATGGACCCCTTACTAAGTCCACACTAAACTGTGTGTTATTTAATAAATATATCACACCTGCACCAACATATCTCCACAAGAATAATGTTCTTTTGAATTTCAATTCAAGCTCAGGGACCCCTTTTTAAGAACCCCTGTCCTAAGAGATGCATGAGGGGAAATAATAATTGGCAGTTTCTTCCAACTTTTCCATTAGGTAAAACTGTGTGAGGATGGCCAGCTTCCTGTGATCTGGTGTTTCCTACCTCATCTTCCACTGCCTTTTCTGATGTTAAGAGGTTGGAAAACAACACATCTGCATAGAAATGACAATATGTGAAGATCTTATAAGAAAAACCCTGTTGCTTAATGGCCTATATCTAGCTTTTCTCCACTATGGCTCTTCTCTCAGCTTCTCTTGCTCCGTCTAAAATAGCATTTGCCTCTTGGCGATGCTAGCTTCCTCACCTCGTTAGGCTGCTGCAAAGGAGACCCGGGGATTGATGGCAGACAGGTTTAATGTGGCTCGCACAGAGCAGTCAAGTTTGGAGTGCGAGTGTGGGAGGCTGCTGGGGAGATATTACCGCAGGCTCAGGCACACCAGCTGATTGAAGTTGCTGTTAACTGACAGCTAATGGGGGAGCTTACTTTGATAGCTGTTTCATTATGGGTGCACTTGGATTTAAAAACAAAACAAAACAAAAAACTGTTTCTCCATGGGGAAAAAAATCCAGATTTTTTTCCCCCTTTTATTAGCAGTTGCTTTCAGGGTATTCCAGAGGCATTATATTGTCTGATAATAATCTGGATTGATAACTCTTTAATTTTTTCCTCTAGGTGATGATTATTCCAAGCCCCAGGGTAGAGCCGAAAAACAGTACCAAGGATAATCTAGAGATGCTGTTAACAATCACTCTGAAAGGATAGGGGTAGGGGGAACACCAAATGATAAGCTGAAAACATTAAAATGTGATTTGAAGGTTGCCTGAAAAATCCCAATATGTACCAGTGTCATTTTGCTGAGGAAAGTGGAAGAGCAGGACTGGAATTCCAGTGCAGCGCCAGGCCCTGCCTTATTTTCCCCACTTTTGGATTGTAAACAAAAGTCTCCTTTTCTAAGTAAACTAAACCATAAAATTTGCATGGTTAGTAAGAGACAGCAAGTCTTCAGGCTGGTGTAGTACCTGTTCAGTCAGGTAGCATGACCCAGATGCTGAGCCACTATCTCCCCTTAGACTTTCTCTCCCAGCACGTGGTCCAGGGCCAGGGCTTGGATGAGGAGTAGGACATGACCTTGACTGGACAATTGCTCTTTCTTTAACATTGGGGCCCAGTAAATATTACCAATAGCTCCATTGAGACAAAGATGGAAATTCCTAATAAACTTTTCTGAGAGTAAAGGAGAACCATGCATTGAGTATACCATAAATAAGCTCGTTTCAAAATGTAGTTTACTCACCGTTACAGGTATTTCAAAAGCAGGGTTCTTCCTTCCCAGCTTGAGGTCTTTATCCCATTGAAATATAAGTAGATAAATAACTTTAACACCCCATAGCTGAGTACAATATTAGTAACACCCCCATAGCTGAGTACAATATTAGATACTTCAAATCAAAGAAGCAGGTCAAACCATTCATATAATTATTTCCTGAGAAATATTTATAAAACACCAACTATGAGCCAGATATTTGTGCCAGGGTAAAGATACCTGGCAAGGAACACAGCCATAGCCCCTGTTCCCATGACTCTTAGGTTCTGTTCTCGATGACTCTCCTACATGTCTGTCTTGACCTCTTAGTTCTGGTTTTATTTGTGAACCTGCTGCTGCTTTAAAAAATTGACAGCAGAAATGACCTCTCACTTGAGTCAAATTCCTGGTCATTATACATAGAAGCTAGCCTTAACCTGGCAAATCTAAATAGGATGACTATATCTCAAAAGAATAAAGTAACTGCAACATTCTGTAATAGTTAAATGTGCAGCTCAAGGGAGGTCTTCCAATTCCCTGTAGCTGAATCTGCTGTTGGGCACTGTTTGTAGGCCGAGGGCTCCTGGCTGGGCCCACAGGAAAGCCTTGGCCAGAACAACATTGTACTCTAGGAGAAATCTATAAAGTCTTGGATTCCCCACTTGTTCTACTAGTCCATGTCAACCATGTACCCTAGATATCCTGTGTGTCAAGGGAAAGTCCTGGGTGCCTGCAACATTTCCATCCACCCTCCAACTTTGACCCAATTTGAAGGGCTGAGCATTGATTTCCTATGCTGTAGTTAGTTTCTGCTGAGCTACACAGTCACTTCCTAGTACCCCAGACAGAATAAATAGACTTGGGTTTCTCATTTAAATTTTACCATTCTTCCTTCTCCAGAACCTTTCATGCTATTGTTCCATGAGTAGGAGTTAGATCATAGAGTCCTATGCTGTTCTACCCAAATTCCAAACTTGAATAAGGCAATGAGTCCAACTTGTTGGAATGGATCTAAATAATAATAATATTAAAAATAAGAGTAATAACAATGATAAAATTATAACAACAGCTACATTTTAGTGTTTACTGTGAGCCAGTCTCAAAGCCAAGTCCTTTCCATGTGCTATCTCATTTAGGCCTCCTTAAAAACCTATGAGGTAGGCACAATGATTATCCCATTATTACAGATGAGAAAACTCAGGCCCAGAGAGGTTAAACTTATAGAAGTTCTCAGGGTTAGTTAGAATTAGATTTATGGTTTAACACCAAAAGCTCATGCTTTTAGCTAATGCACGTTAATTTATAGAACCAGCCATTTGCTAAGTCAGGCTTTTAAAGCTTACTTCTAGTTACAAATTCCCTCTCTTTTCCCAACAAAACTCTTACATTGAACTCCATTATATAACAGAGATGCACAACATGAAAGTAGAGGAGAGGGCTGTGAAGCCCTGCCCATGGTGTCTCCTCCGTTTCCTATTCTTGACATTTCCACTGATTTGAAAATCTTCGCCCTAACATTGTGCCTACCGTGCTTGCACTTTTGGACTCTCTCCCTTTGATGGCCTTAACCCTGTCACATCTTTTCTGGTTTCCTTCTCCTACAAACCCCATATTGCTGTCTCCCTCTCAAGAGGGAATCTGGGGGATACCACCCCAAATAGCTTTCCCAATGCATTGTATGAAGGCCTTGGACTAGATTACTGACACAACTGTCCATAGTGAAATAAGAAATAAGTAGGCCACAATAAGAACATAGACTATTGTAGATCATTGCTAAAGAGACTGGAAGTATCTAAATCAGGAGACAATTCTAGAACCTGTGCCCTAAACACAGGGAGTGGTTTATTGAGGAAGGAGAGAGAACCAGCAATT
The DNA here is from genome assembly GCA_029593785.1 of Cabassous unicinctus. NCBI lineage: Eukaryota > Metazoa > Chordata > Mammalia > Cingulata > Chlamyphoridae > Cabassous > Cabassous unicinctus. The sequence continues at coordinate 23,188 of JAQZBX010000866.1, forward strand.
ATTAGGCACACTTCCAGGTAAACATTGGTTGCCTTATCATTTATTCTTCACCACAACTCGTGGGGAGGCCTGCACTTCTCCTGGCCTCACTTCCATCATCTTCCCCTGACAATATGAATGCCCATAAATTTATCTCATTCAAGAGGAAAAGTTGTATCATTTGGAGATAGAAATAAGAAAAGCACTTAACGCTTCACTTGCTGAATCCTCTGCAGAAAAACAGCCCTTGCAGCCACCCCTCTCCAGGAAAGAATCCTGCCACAGAATATTATCTTCACATCCTCTTTGCCATATGTTCAGGCAATCTGTGTTTCACAGTCTATAGTAATATACTGAGTCAGAGGCAGTGGGGTTCAGTGGGCTAAGCAACAGCCTGGAAAATTGAGGGGTGTGAGTTCTAATTCTGTCCTTCCCTCTAGCTTGCTGGCTGACCTTCAGGGAGGTTATATCACCCCACATTGCTCTCAATTTCTCCTTCCCTTCTCACACATGGATTACAATGTCTGGGCAAATTGAAGCAAAATACTAACAATGTCTGAATAGAACTTTGCAAACATCTTTGAAGCTTTTAAGTACCCACCATTTAAAAACACTGTTCTGAGGCCATCAAAGATCCTTAAAGAAATGAAACCTACCCTTTAGTCATTTGAATTCTTGTTGTAAATTTAAACATACATTTATAAAATTTGCTAAAATCGACATCTCAATACTTAGTTTTTCCCCTTAAAAAATAAAATTATTTTGTCTTATATAATCAAGAAGACATCAAGGAAGGCACACTTTGCAACCCCTGTAACTGTGCAACACATTAAATCCTTCATTAAATGAGACTAAGTATGTTTGTGTGTAAATGGTAAAGAAAAAAGTAATCATGTTCTCAAAAATTATAACAGCTTAGGACTGGTTATCACTACATTCCTGACCAGAGTAGAATGTTTCCTGTCCCCCAGGCCCAGAGGAGCTTCCTCCTTCTTTACACCACTCCTGAGAACCCTAAGCAGCACCCACCTGGTGGAAATGTTGGACAGAAGATGGAAGTGACATAGAGGTTGTAGACAAAGAACCTCCACAATGATGGGATAATTCAGAATTACAGTTGGAAATTATATGATCTAGGAGAGCTGGTTTTAAAAATCCCCTGCAAAAGAGGTCCATTTTAAAAAATAGCATAAAATGGTCTAGCTATGTACACTTAAAACTACAAGAATGGCATCAGGGTTTTGAGATGGAGGCAAGAGGATCACTAAGTTCACTGAAATTGCACCATGCACACATGTGAGGCTGGTGTGGAAAATACAAAATTCCCAGCTCCTTTGTCCTGAGGAAGAACTGACAGTGGTGACATAATTCTCATGTAATGGTAGTAACACTGGCAAATTATTTTTTATACCTGTGGGCCCTTAGACAGTTTGGTGGTTCTATAAAGTAGCTGCAGATGTATTTGGGTTTAGGTCTTTCCAAAAGATAGATTAAAAAATGAAAGCAGATGTATTGGTGATGGGCTCTCTGGATGCAGTTTGGGGCAAGGATGGAACCGACAACATTGAGTATTGCGTTAGTTATAAAGTGCTCAAGATAAAAGTTTCCTAATCAAATTGGCTCTGTTTTCCAACAAAAGGTACTTGTATGGTGGTTGTAACCTTTGGGAATTGATATGGTGTAGCGTTTGATATTATTTTTGAATTCCAAAATAAAGTATTGATTATGTTTGTAAACTGGTCTGTTTCTCTGGGCATGATAACCCTTTGATTGTATTAGATTTAGCTGAGATGGCTGATTAAATTATGATAAGATTAGGGCTTTGATTCACCCACGTCATTAGAGTGCAACTCAGCATTGAGTCCCAGTGCCCTTGGT
>JAQZBX010000866.1:25144-50017 GCA_029593785.1 Cabassous unicinctus
AAGGACTATGGAGCCTTAAAAGGGAGAAGGAAGGCTGAACCCTCACAGACATCGTCCCCATCTTGTTTCAACAAGGTGGCCAGTGACTTTGGGTGAGAAAGTACCTCTTATGGTACCTTGAGTTGGACTCTTTAGGGCCTTGTGACTGTAAGTTTCAACCCAAAATATATACCCTTTAAAAAAGCCAACAGAGTTGGCTGACTAATACATATGGTAATAGAGAGACTTCTACATCTATCATAAGTATAGTTTCCTGGTTGTGTGATATCAGTTTTGACCTTTTCTGAGTACTAGAACGCCTCAAATAAAAATGCCAGGCTTTTAATGCCTATCAGGGGTATCTTTGCCCCAGATAAATTATTCTGTTCACTTGAGTTAAACTTCTCTAAGATATTTGGGGATAGCATCATAGTACTTAGTTTACCAGAGCTGCTATGACAAATACCCCATAGGGGGTTGGCTTAAAAAACAAGCATTTATTAGCTCACAGTTTGGAGGGTTTAGATTCCAAAATTCAGGAATTGGTAAGGCCATGCTTTCTCCCCAAAATCTGTGCATTCTGTTGCTGGCTTGCCACAATCCTTGGGGTTCCTTGGCTCCTGTCACATGGTAATCTCTCTCTCTCTCTCCTTGTGTCTGATCTTCTGGTTTCTGCTGACTTCTGGATTTTTCCTGTAGCCTTCTCTAACTCCTGATTTCTCTAAATAAGGCCTCCAGTAATATGGATTAAGACCCATCCTGATTCAGTTGGCCACACCTAAATAGGACCTTTGAAGATCCTATTCACAAATAAGTCCATGCCATCACTAAATAATCTAACCTCAGTGGGTCCTATTTACAAATGGGTTCACATTCACAAGAATGCAAATTAAGATTAAGAATGTGTCTTTTGTTGGTTTACATGATTCAAACTACCAGAGTATTCAAAACAAAATTGGACAAATGCAAATGTTTTTGTGGTATTCATTTTGACAATTCATGGCTGATTTGGGGGTACATTTAGGCTGGGCCTGTCAGAAAGACTGAAGAAAAGTAAGTTTTCAAGTTCTGGGAGGCTTTTGATACCTGCAGAATATTGGAATTATTTCTATAAGTGTCAAGGGAGATTGGAGCTGAAGGGATGAAGATCTTAAATCCAAGAAAACTTTGACCATTCTTAATGTGTTAGGAGAAAATCTAGATTGATATATTTTATTGTGAACTAGTTAAGGAACTGTAAAGGCCTTTGACTATAAGCCCTTGATTTTGTCTTTTCCTTCTTGGAGTTCTTCTGTCATGGAAGTAAGTTGGCATGGACCTACATCCAAATTTTTAGTGAATTATTTTCTGAATAATTAGTGCACTTGTCTCAACTATTGTAGCCGTTGGCCAATTTAATGTAATTATGAATTCCAAAAATATAATTGGATCATGCTTGTAAACTGATCTGTTAATCTGGGCATGATTAAGTTATGATTAGGGTGTTAACTGGGCCATGTCAGTAGGGCATTGAGCCCCACCCCTTGGTGGGTGGGGAATTAAATATAAAAGGCATGGCAAGAACAGAGTTGAAGCAGTTTTTGAGAAGCAGTTTTGATGTTGGAGAGAAGGCCCCAGGAGAAGAGAAGCGAGCTATTCGCCTGATAGTCTGCAGCTGACCTTGTGGAGGAACCAGAAGAGCTAAGCCCGGAGAGAAAAGCAGCCCCAGGAAGAGAGGAACCCAAGAAGCCTGAACTCTGGCAAACGTCGGCAGCTGTCTTGCTCCAACACATGGCAATGGACTTTGGTGAGAGAAGAAACTTAATGCTTTATGGCCTGGTATTTGTGGACTTCTACCCCAAATAAATACCCTTTATAAAGACCAACCCATTTTTGGTATTTCACATTAGCACCCCTTTGGCTGACTAATACAACTATCATGGGAAATATCTTTAGAACTTGAGTATGTTCTACCAAAGAATAGGTCTAAGCTAAAAATAGAGGTAGGCAATCAGCTGGACGTCAAGTGTCCCAGGACAAAAACAGTGAATTTAATGGGGGTAGTTGTGTCAATCTAGCAATTCAGGGTATTTCTCCTCTGTGACATTAAGGTCATTTGTAATTGACTGGCAGGACTATGCTAGAAGCTTCTCTATTGGCTGGTATGAGGAGGGTCATTTGTTCTTGGATGTGAGGCCTACTAGGTTAGATGTGTATCACAGAATTCTCTATGTACAGGTTCTTGTCTCAAAACCAAGGTGTCAACAAGGTAATGCTTTCTCCCTGAAGACTGTGGTATTCTGGAGCTATCTGCCAGTGATCCTTGGTCCTTGGCTTTTTTGTCACATGGCAATGCACGTGGTGGTGTCTTCTTTTCCTTCTGAGTTCCATTGACTTACAACTTCCAATTGTTCTCTGTGTCTTCTGTCTCTGTGGCCTTCTCCATAATGCCACCAGTAATAGGATTAAGATCCATCCTTATTCAGTTGGGCTACAACTTAACTGAAGTAAACTCATCAAAAGATCTTGTTTACAATGGGTTCATACCCACAAGAATGGATTAACTGAAAACACATCTTTCTGGGGTACATAACTCCAAGCCTCTACAGTTCACCCTCTGGATCCCAAAAAGACATGTTCTTCCCACACGCAAAATACATTCATTCCATCACAACATCCCAAACTCCTTAAGCCATTTTAGAACAATGTTAAATCCAAATTCTTATCAAAATAAGTTTTGAGTGTGGTTCATCCTGGGGCAAAATTCCTTTCCATCTGTGGAGCTGTAAAACCTAGATATCAAGTTCTATGCACCCAATATACAATTGTAGGATACTCAGAGGATAGATATCCCCATTCTAAAAAATAGCTATTATAAGGAAACAGGGAACATGGGTCTCAAACAAGTCTAGAACCCAGCAAGGCAAAGTCCATTTAATATCAAGGTCTAAGAGTCACTTGGGGCTTGATTTTTTGTCCTCTGGGCTTGATAGAGTGGCACAGCTGACCCCTTCCAAGCACTTGCACAGTGGCCATCACTTCCTGAACACTGAGATGAAGGCTTCACACTCTCTGAGCATCAGAATGATAGTCAGGCTTTCTATAAACAACAGGGCACGTGCCCCAACATCTCCAAGTATTGGAGTGGGAGAACTATACTTGAACAACAAGGCACAAGACTCACCCCCTGTATTAGTCAACTGAAGGGGTGCTGATGCAAAATAGCAGAAATATGTTGGCTTTTATAAAGAGTATTTGTTTGGGGTAGAAGCTTGCAGTTGCCAGGCCATAAATCGTAACTTACTTCCTTCATCAAAGTCTGTTGCCATGTGTTGGAGCAAGATGGCTGCCAATGTCTGCAATGGTTCACACCTCCTCTTTCTCTTAAGGCTCCATGGTCCCAGCTTCTTCCAATATCAGCTATAGTCTATGATAAGTCTTGTCTCTCTTCTGGGGCTCATTTCTCTCTGGACTCAGCTGCTCTGTTCTCTCCACAAGGTCAGCTGTAGACTATCAGGCTAATGGCTCATCTCTCTTCCTGGGCCTCTTCCATGTCTAACGGAGTCTTCTCTCATTCCTCATGAATCTGCTTCTCTATGTGCTTACTCCCCAAGCTCCAGGATCAAAACTCCAACTTTTTCCTCTGCTACACCCTACTGACATGGTCTAATCAGAGCCTTAATCATAATTTAATCAAGTAAGAGTGAAATCTCGGAATCCAATACAATCTAATGTACCCAGAGGAACAGACCAATTTACAAACATGATTCTATATCTATTTTTGGAATTCATAAATAATACCAAACTGCTACACCCCCTGTATGCACTAGAGCAGATGGCCTGTGCCTTCCAAGCACAGGGGCAGACCACACATTTGGGTGGACTCATTCTCTTGACCTGAGAATATATTTTTGGTCCAGGCCTTTACGTCTATGGTTCTACCCTTGAAGTCATCCTTTCTTCAATCCATCCCTTTTCTGTCCCTTTCTGTCCAGGCTAGCAGTGATTCTGCTCATACAAATTTTGCAAAAACCTTTTTGGCTTTGTGTGCAGTTTGAACAGGTCCAAACCATCAGACAGCAGAACTTTTCACAAATCCTTCCCGGATAACTGCATTTCCAATCTTGACTTCCACTGAAATGGTTGACTGGATTTTTGTTCAGTTACACCTTCTTTAGGAAAGGGTTGTTCAGTTAAACCCTCACATGGAGCCCTGCTCTCTGGAGACTCACTGACTGGAAATTCAGGGAAGTTCATGAAAGAGCCACTTCTTGCCCTAGTCTCAGAGCATGCTAACTGGATAGGCTGAGATTTTTCCCAAATTATTAATTGCTGATTTCCTTGTGCTTACACACAGTTCAAGCCACAGTTTATCTTTTTCCTCTCTCATTTTACTATAAGATACAAGGAGAAAACAGGCTGTACATTCCATAATTAGCCTGGCAAGCTCCTCAGATAAGTATCCAAGTTCATCTCTTTCAAGTTCTGCCTCCCACACAACATCAGAACTCAATTTCACCAAGTTCTCTGCCACTTTATAGCAAGGATCACTTTTATTCCAATTTCCAGTGATTCAATCATCATTTTCTTCTAAGACCTCTTTGGAAGTACCTTTATTTTTCACCTTTCTACCAACATTCCGTGCATGATGAATTTTGTATTCTCTAAGACGATACAAACTTTCTCTACAACTCTCACTCATTTTTTTTTCAATATATTTTTATTGGAGAGGTTGTGAACTTACAAAACAATCATGTACATGTGTGGAATTCCCATACAACACCCCTCCACCAACATGCTACATTGTTGTGGAACATTTGTTACAGATTATTAGGTAATATCATCAAACTATTACCACCAACTATGTACTATAGCATACATTTGGTATATTTTTTTACATTTCCCCTATTATTAACACAGTACATCTTTGGCATTCATGCAAGAATATTACAGTATTGCTGTTTACTATAGTCCATAGGTTACATTAATTGTATTTTTTCCATTTTTCTCCACTTTCTTGCCACCTTGCAATAATGAAGTATAATACATTTGTTTTAGTTTATAGAAGGACATTCTTGTATTAGTGTTATTAACCATAATTCTCATCTACGTCTGGGTTCACTATTCAGTCCTTAGATTATTCTCTAGCTTTCTTTCCATTGACATTTACATCCCTAGACTACACTTTTTCAGCCACAATCCCATTTATAAACCAGCTGTGTTTGTTCTACTCACTATAATGTGTTACCATCAACTCTATCCATTTCCACACTTTTACAGTTGAATTAATTAAAACTTCTACAGGCATTAAGCATCAATACACCTTCTCAACCCTCCTCTTATCTCCTAGTATCCCTCCCTCTACGTTTTAACTCCACAAGTCTATTTGCCATAGTTCATATTAGTGAGACCATGTAACATTTGTCCTTTTGTGTCTGGCTTATTTCACTTAACATGTTTTCAAGATTCATCCATGTTATCATATGTGTCCCAATTTCATTTCTTTTTACCTCAGCATAGTATTCCTCATATGTATATACCACATTTGGTTTTTCATTGGTTGATGGACACTTGGATTGTTTCCATGTTTTGGCAATTGTGAATAGTATCTCTATGAATATTGGTTAGCAAATGTCTGTTCTCATCACAGTTTTCAGTTCTTCTGGATATATTCCTAGTAGAGGAATTGCTGGATCATATGGCAATTCTATATTTAGCCTCCTATGGAATCGCCAAACTGTCTTCCACAGAGGCTGTACCATTTTACATTCCCAAAAACAGCGAAGTAGTGTTCCTATTTCTCCACATTCTCTCCAGCACTGGTTGTTTTCTGTTTTGTTTTGTTTTTAGTAATGGCCATTCCATGCAAAAATATGGAATGCTTCATGAATTTGCATGTCATCCTTGCACAGGAACCTTATTAATCTTCTCTGTATCATTCCAATTTTAGTATATGTGCTGCCAAAGTGAGCATTCTCACTCGTTTCTGAGCCCTCACCATTCTTTCAGTCTTTACCCACTACCAATTTCAAAGCTGTTTCCACATTTTTAGGTATTTGCAATAGCAACACCTGACTTCTTGGTGCCAAAAACTTTCCTAGCTGCTAAAACAAATACCATACAATGGGCTAACTTAAAAACAGCAATTTATTGGCTTATGTTTTTAAAGCTAGCATAAGTACAAAATTGAGTTGTCAGCAAGGTGATAGTTTCTCCCTAAAGACTGTGGTCTTCTGGGGCTGGCTGCCAATGGTCCTTGGTCCTTGGCTTTTCTGACACATGGCAATGCACATGATTTTGTCTTCTCTTTTTTTTCTGACTTCCATTGACTTCTAGTTTCTGAATGTTCTCTGTGTCTTCTGTTTCTGTGGTCTTCTCTATAAGGCCTCCAGTGATAGGATTAAGACCCATCCTTGTTAGGTTGATCTATACCTTAACTGAAGTAAAGTCATCAAAAGATACTATTTATAGTCGGTTTACACCCACATGAATGGATTAAGAGTAAGAACATGTTTTTCTGGTGTATATAACTTAAACCACCCCACTGTCCTGGTGAGGGCTTTGGGGATTTAACATAGGACCATGATCCTTACACTGGTCCAAATAAAGATGATTGACCATCTTAGGACCAATAGCATTCACAGGGAGTTAGTGTCAGCGGCAACTCCATAGTCTCATGAGCAGCCTGACCAGCCAAGCAAACAAGGTGTGTGTGGCATAAACAACAACCAGAGAAAGATTCTGTTGCTGTTTTTAACACAAAGTACCTGTCTAATTCCAACTTAAATCTCAGATCTCAATTAAGATACCATTTCTTCCATAATGTTTTATCTGATTACACACAAACATACTTACCCCCATTGCTAGGTAAACACCCCTACTTTTCCCATTAGCAGTTATAACAATGACTTGTTTACATGCCTGTCTCCCTAACCCACATCTAAATTCCCTAAGGGTAAGAACCATGCTGATCTTGTTTATTACTGTCTCTCCAGCACTTAGTACAGTGTCTAGCATACAGAAGGTATAATGAATAGATTGTAAGTGAATGGATTGAAGCAATAAATGAAGTCTGATACCTCTGCTATTTTCATGGAATACAAGCATGGCCGGCTGGGATATTTTAGGAAAGAGTCTATCAGGACTAAACCAGGAACATGGTGTGACAGTTTGAAATAATTTTATGAATCCCAAAATGAGAAAGATTATGTTTATAAACTAATCTATTCCTCTGGGTGTCCCTTTGATTGCATTAAATTCAGCTGAGAGGCCTTTGATTAGATTACTTGATAAGATTGATTTAGGGCTTTTGATTGGACTATGTCAGTGAGGCATGACTCATATTAAGTCTCTGCCCCCTTGCTGGGTCTGATATAAAAGGAAACACAGAGGAAGACTCACTCAGACACAGGAAAAGAGAACTCTGCCATTTTTTATCCTGCCATGTGACAGAAAGGAGAGGTTCAAACAGCTGAGGCCCAGGGAGAGATGAAGTATTTACCTGATAGCTTGCAGCTGAAATAGGAAAGAAAGCAGAGCAGTGGACCCTGAGAGAAGAGGCCCAATAAGAGAAAAGCCTATGCCTAGTTGCCCTCAGCTAAGCTCCAGGAGATGATACAGCCCAGAGGGGAAGGCAGAGACCAACCAGAGGTTGTTCACCATCTTGCTTCAACATGTAGCAGCTAGCTTAGGTAAGAAAACATCTCTTCTAGTCCCTTGGGTTGGACTTTTTATGGCCCTGGAACTGTAAGCTTTTACCCCAATTAAAGACCCTTTATAAAAGCTAACACACCTCTGTTGCAACGGCAGCCCTTTGGCAAACTAAAACACATGGATAGAACAAGTTATAACTCTAGAGAAGCAGCAAGTAAACAGTGAAATCCTATACAAAATTCATTGGTTGAGCATGGAATCAAAATTTGCCATCAAGTTACAAGAGAAAATATCAGTAACATTAAGAAGGAAACAGGCAGAAGGGTGATACCAAAGGCAAGTATAGAAAGCCTAACACAAGTTTCCAAGGACTAAGCAAACCCATGGGGTCAAGAACCATCAGAAGCTAATTTGGTAACAGGATATGGTACTTTCAGGAGAAGATAATCATGGGATTACTTGGAATGACTGGGTCAGTGTCTTCCTCTTTGATCAAAGACTGTCATAAACGTGATATCTAATAAATGATGGGCTTTGGAAAGAGAAGATCTTTGCTTGGCCTGCCATCTTAAAATCATATGTTTGGTTAAAAACCCATTGCCTTTTTATTCTAATCTATATTTGGCCACAACTTTGAAAGAGCCTGGCATTAGTTCAGCTGAGTGTTCTATCTCGGTGCTGTAGCTGCTACATCCAAGAGGCATGCATGAAATCCTTGCATTTTCCCATTCTTCTTTCTCACTTTCCATTTGTCACATCCATTTCTACTTCTCTGGCCCCTTGCTCAAAGTCCCTGCACATTCAGAAGTTGCTTTCTACCCGTGGTGATATCCCTATACCTGTATCTATCTGACAGAGTAAGTAGTACTGTTTCTTCCTGTCAGCAGAGCTAAACAAATGAAAGCCCAAAGGAGAGGGAGTAGAGGTAAGATACTGGCCTTCAGCAATCAGCAGGCCCAATGCAGCTGTCCACAGTAAGACTGTTCTCCCAGGCTGGCTGGTCGTGGCAGCATAGATGTCAGAGATGGGTGGTGAAAAGTTGTAGACACTCCAAACAAGCAGTCGGAAAAATAAATATAGTAAAATAAAATAAATGAAATAAATAAAATTTAATGAAACAAAATAATAAAAAACTTCAACAAATATTCATCAAGTAACTTATGCATATAACATTCTAGCTGAGAATAAAGAAAGAGAGGTTGGGGGATAAGGCAGAAAATAAGCAATTAAAAAGCAAACGAACAAAATAGCCTTAGATTGTTATATGTGATATAAAAGAAATAAAATAAATAGGGTGATGTGAGAGACGGTCAAGGAAGCAGGGTATTTGCTTTAGGCAGGGGGATCAGGGGATGCCTCCCAGAAGGAGATGTTTGACCTGAGACCTGAAAGGTGAGATGAACCAGTCCTGAAAAGAGCAGGCAGAGGGATCAAGAGTAGCAAAGGCCCAAAGGGAGAAAGCGCTAAAGTAATATAAAGAAGGACAGTGTGGTTAAATCACAGGGCGAGAACGGCACACTGGCATGAGACGAAGATGCCAGATCTTACAGTGACTTGCAGTCCAAAGTAAGGAGTTTTGCATATTTCAAGGCCTTCCTGTTATAATAGAATTCCTTAAGACCTTTATCCTTTTAGTGTTTAAGTTCTCTTTAGTTCAAGCTTGTGGTAGTTCCTCTCCTAGTACCTGTGTGGTTCTCATTAGGTAACTGAGCTCAGTTCTCCTCCTGAGGGGAAAGTGGGCATAAGGGAAAGCACGTGGAGACAGCATTGCAGAAAACCCAAAATTGCTGACCCAAACGGGATTTATGTTTGGCTTACCATAGATATATGTTTGTATAAAATTAAGCTATATTGTGGTTTTATGCCATCACATTTGTCTCATTAATTAGTTGCTAATTAACATTGGTTTGCATCCACTACTGACTAGGATGTGAAGAAAATGGCCCAGAATGAAAAGCTGCCGCAGAAAATCAACCCCATAATCAAAGTTTGTTTTACTACTTCTACCAATATGTAGAACAAAACAGGTGCACATAAGGACAAATTGAGCAGGAACTGGATGAGGAGATCTGAGATGCAAACATAAAGGACATGCACTATCTCTGCTGAAAGCTAGGTGTAGTGCAGTGGTTGAGAAGAGGCTCTAAGACTGAAAGGTGTTCAAACCCCAGTTCTACCAAATTACTATCTCCATGACTTTGGTTAAATTACTTTAAATCTGTAAACCTCATTTTCTTCACCTATAACATGGGTTTAACTGTGCCTTTTACATAGTGATTTTTGTGAAGATTAAATTAAATATTAAAGCACTTTATGTAGAGACATTAAACAGTAAGCATTCTGTTATGGATTTTACTATTATAATAATTCTTCTTATATCATTTTTGTTTTATTTGTTGCTCTTTGCTTTTACATAGCTTGCTGTCACTTTATTCCCCTCCTAAATCAGGATCATAGGAGACCATGCCCTAAACAGGCGTATTGAACCTGAAAGAACACCAGGACTTTGAGATAAGCAAGGAAGAAGAGCTGGTGAAGTGTATTAAGGAAAGCAAGAGAGAGGTGTAAATAAACTGAAAACCAAAGGAAAGAATTCTCTATTCAGTAAAATCTTGTCTTAAGACCCATCTTATGGTTTATAGAGCTTCTGGAATTTATAGTTTCATGTCTTTTATTAGTTGTGGTTATTTCTTGACAAGCACCTCTTTAAATATTGCCTCTACCCTATTTTCTCTCTCACCTTTCCTTCTGGAATTGCAAGCACACATGTCATAAAACTTTCTACCATGTTCCACATGTACGTTATACTCATTACTGTATCTTCCCTCATCTTAAAAAATGTGTCTATTAAATCTAGATCCACTAGTTGACTAATCCTGTCTTCCACTGTAACTACTCTGTTAAAGCCATCTATTGTGTATTTAATCCAAATTCTTAAGTTTCTATTTGATTAATGTTATATTTCATTTCTTTGTTAAAGTTGTTCAGATCATCCTCTGTTTTCTTGAACATATAATTATGAGGTGATAAAATCTGCATTTGATAGCATCAATATCTTGATCACCTATGGGTCAGTTTTTGTTTGTTTGTTTGTTTTTAGCTATTTTCTTTTAGTTTTTGTAACAATATTCTTCTTCTTGGCATGACTACTAATGTTTTATTGAATTCCAGACATTTCAATAATATTAGTTCAGGGGTCTGGATGACATTGTCTTCCAAGCAGTTATCTTTTCCTACTCTCAGGCATTTAGAGCCTGGGCAGATCAACTTAACCCAATCAACATTGGTTGTTTCAGACTTTTAAATAGACTTCAATTTTCATCTCATAGCACTATGAGACTGATAAAGTCTCTGCTTAGATCCTCCTGCCATTTTGCCCATGAATAAATATCTTGGAAAGTGACATATGCCATTATGGGAAATTCTTATAGATCCTAGGATTGTGGCTCCTCATGCCACAATTAAAACATTGGTAACAGCACTACATTCCTCTCTTTTTTTAAATCTCCCCAGCGAAGGGGCTTCTGCTTTCTCTTTGGTCACTTTGCTCCATATTGTGTATCAACAAATTCTCCAAAGAAAGAAAATCAGATGCAAATATGGGACTTTCCTCAGTGGTTTCCCTTTCTTCTGTGATCTTTCTCCTCAAGCCCAGCTGTCTTGGTTGCTTTCTGATGCATTCACAGAGTTTTGGGTGTTTTTAAACCCAGCTTTTAAAATTGCTATTAACAGAAAGGTTAGTCTATTACCAATTATTTTTTCATACCTAGAAGTGGGATGTCTACTTATGGTATTAAACTACAATGCTTTGTTCAATCAAAATGTGTTAAATATGTAGCAGGGTTTTAAGAGGATGTTCTATTTAAGAGCTTGACTGTAAAACACTCTTTCCTTCAAACTACTATTGTGTTTAAAAACTGTAGAAGAAGAGTACACTAAAGTTTTCATAACAAAGGATTTAACTAAATTGAGTAGGTGATAATGTCAATAGGAACGCAAAAGCAAAATTTACTCTTAATAATCCATCAGTGAATAATTGAAAGTTGTCTCCTTGAGCAAAGAGTCCTTATGACAATACAGATTCTATCAAATTGTAACTGCTATTAAAAAACTATTAAATAATTTTATTTCTTAAACCTAAGGTCTGATGTCTTCTCAAATTTCCTGTTGCGTTACAAGAGAAAAAATGTTGGACTCTTGGACCAGAGGAATTCATGGCAAAATATTTGAAATCTTTCTAGTCATTCCATTTCTGTCAGCATGATGTAGTAAAAATAATTTTGCACTAGAATGAAGATGTTTTGAATCATAGTCCTGTTTCACTGAAGCTTCAAGGTTGTGTAACCTTTGGTAAGTTACTTTTTGTACCACACATGACCCATATATTCATAATCTCTGCAGCCTTGTAGAGCCCAGAAACTCAAATCACAACCTTCAGTTTTCTACATGGGAGGCAGAGACCCACAATCCCAGTCCTCTATATATAATACCTAATTAGAAAGTTCTTTAGCCTTGGCTATGACCCAGATTAATCCTAGGCATGCTTTCAGCAAATTACATTTTATAGATATTTATTGAGCACCCACCATATGGAAAATACTTTATTAAGTCTTTTAGTAATATACACCAGCCACAATTTAAGAGTTTACAGTTAAGTAACCAAGTTAACAAAAGAAAATAAGATAAGAATGATGACAGTACAAAGAAACTATTGTGTGTACTCAAATGGAGCCTATATCTGGTTAGAGGTATGAAGAGAAGAGGAAAGGAAAATTAGGAAAGTCTTCATGGAGAAGATGGTACTAAAAATCAATAAGAAGAATGGGGACATATGGGGAAAGAGGGGAATGCAAGGAGGGAGAATATTCAGATGGCACAAATAATCTGAGCAAATGTGCAATGTGAGAGAACATGGATAGACCCAGAAGATTGGAGAGAAGCACTATACCATGGGGGTTAAGAGCTCTGACTATGGAGTCTTGGGTTCAAGTTCTGACTCTGCCATCTATAAGATTTGTGCCCTTGAGCAATATCTTAATTTTCTGGGTCTCAATGTCCTTATCTGTAAAATAAGAATCATGATATTTACCACTAAGTACTATTGTAATTATTAAATGAAATAATTTATGAAATATTTGACACATCAATAAGCACTCCTTAAATGGTAGCTAAGATTACTTCAGGATTGGCCAACCAAGGTGCACTAGGACTTCAGAGAATTTTAAGGCCAACATTTTCTGGTTCCATTTAGGAACCATTAAAGTATAAGAGGGTGGAGTTGTGGGAACCAAATACTTAGCCAATGAAGTCCACTTTAAGGTATTGAATAGACAACCACCCAGGAGTTCAGAGTGAAACATGAGACTGAATTTTAAATAAGCAAAACTGCCTTTATTGATAACAATGCTTATACCCAAAAGATTGACTTTAATAGAGTAGGGTCGATATGTTCTTATTTTCAATAAGAGTTAATACCTCACCTTACAGCCCTTCATCTCCTCTGCAGTTCCAGCAAGGACATTCCTACTGAGAAGAGTTTAGCACAAACTATAAATGCCTCAGCTAGCAGCAGCTTCCTTCCCCAGAAGGCCCCTGGCAAAAGTGTACAGTCAGAAATTTATCATTACCACCAGCCGTCAGCCTCATTAAGTACTGTAGGATAAAAAAAAAAAAACTATGTTAGTGATTATTTTTAATGCTGCACTGTAAATATGTGGGTTTGGATGTGTATCGCTTCCTTCTTAAGGAATTCTTGGATTTTGAGCCATCAAAAAGATAGCTTCTGGAAACTTGTTCCTAAATACTCCGGTTTCAAGGAGATGAATTTTCCCTCAGGGAGGCAGAGAAGCAGTTAGAAGGCAGTTGGAAATTTCCCCAAAGGCTTGTTTGAGGACTGATTCAGACACTTTGGGCAAAGTGGGACCCTCGAAGAGCTACCTATAATCCCTGATCCTGCCAAAGGCTCTCCAGAGGCAGCCATGAGGGCAGGTGAAGAACAGGTGAAGAGCAGGAAGCTCTAAATCTCATATGCGCAGTTTAGTTCTGGTTTCAAATTAGACCTGAGAAGGCCAAGTAGCATCTCTTGGGCAAGTGCCCATTTCAGTGAGAACAGCTTAATCAGGACATGCAGCTGTCTATTACTTATGGAAAATCTCCTCAGTGGGGACTTCAAAGAAGAAAGAGCCCACAGCTCTAACAGAAGCAGCTTGCCTGTGCTGTGCTCAAATTCTGATGATTTTAAGGGAGAACAGTCAATCAACAACAGAAGCAGCTAGGAAAGATACTAGCATTCAGCTTATTCTCTGATTGAGAACGGGCACGTCAATTAGGGGAGAGAGTGGTTCGTTTTGACTTCCTTGTGAAAGAGGGGCAGTGAAGCTGCTCTAGAGGATGAGCCGGTCCAGATTGCTGAAACAGTCTGAAGAGAAGTCAGAATCAATCAAAGAAGAATGAGAAAAGACCAGTAAAGTAGCTCTTAACCCAGCAGAATTCCCAGGACTGTCTCTCTTCCCAGTATTCCCTGACATACTCCCAGTGCTCCTGCTAACTAGCTCACCTGCTATTCCACAAATGGTACCTTATTCTTCCAGGTAATTTTTCATACCTTTCTTTTTGGCTGGAATCCCCCCCCACCCCCGCCCACACACACACACATAATTGTTCACCTTTTAAATCACAGTTCAGATGAATTCAAATTTGAACCTTACAAGAGAAAGTGATTTTTTATTCCTCTGAGCTCTTTTTAACTTGTGTTCATCCACACACTGAGTACTTTGATATGACATTGTATTATTCTTATTTGAGTCTCTTTCACCTACCGTTCACTAGACTATAAAATCAACATGTTAAAACATTAATGTTGACAACTGTATATGAGGAGACTGCTAACCCATGAATACTAGCCTTACTCTATTTTCACCTTTGACATGAACCTAAAATTTCAAGTAGTTTTCTATCTAAAGTTTCCAAAATGTGGTCTATGGATCACCTGCATGAAATTTAACTGGAGAGCCTTAAAAATACTTATTCCTAGGTCTTACCAGAGACCTATGGAATTAGACTCTCTAGGGGTAGCACCCAGATACATGCATTTTAATAGCACATCAAAGGTTCTAATACATGTGAAACTTTGAGAAGATGGAATCATGTTGTTTAGATTATAAAATGAAACAAAACAAAACTAAGAAGATGTGAATGAAACTAGGAATGTCGTGGTTAAACTTTGTATACAAGAGAATGGAAAGCTTTTCTAGTGTACTCTCTTGAAGTACATATTCTCTACTGCACAATTGTTTCTGTAACAATGTGAAACAATTATCAATTTAGAGAGGAGAAACTAAAACAATCATCAAGGTCTGGCTTTGTCTTATGACAAAAATTTTTGCAGACTTTTGTTCCTGATAGATTTATGACCCTTGATGATGGGGAATCTTTGCACTTTTAGAAGGAAGCCAGGTTTTCATATAATGGAGCCAGGTTATCACACACTTGAATCTGGACCACATTAATGATGGAACTCAAAAAAGACACTTAATTGGTTTGCAAAGTTATATATTTCTTTGTTTTATTTCCTTAATCCATCATTCTTTTTCAGTCTTTTTACAGCATGTATCCACTATTTCTATATCAATTAGAGAGGTTACTGGTTCTCCTTTGTTACATATTTATTTTAGTAGAATTCATTGCAGAAATATCAAGTTACTACACAAAAAAGGAAAGATGGATGGAATAATAACAAAACAAATTTAAAAAAGAAAGCATTACCCTTCAGGAAGCAATCTAATATAGTGAAATGAGATGAGGTCAATGCCTACTTGGCTTTTGTTTTGTTCTGTTTTGTTTTGTTTTGTTTTTTGTTGTTGTTGTTTTTCTATTTCTGGCAATATACTTCCTCCTCATTTTTATTTTATGTTTTCTTAAATCAAACATGTATAAGGACATATAAAATTAAAATGGGGAAACTAAGATTGGGGCTTCATTGAAAACTCACACTGCAATGCTAAATTTATTTTATTATTTGGGAGAACCCAGCTTTTCATTAGCTAAACATCTCTGTTTATATAAAATAAACTACTATCATGGCAGATAGCTAAGTCATTTTGAGTCTACCAATCCCTGATTTTAAGTTCTGAGAGTATTCTCTTTGTTATTTTGTTCTTATTTATTTATTGGCAGTCAAATAGTATTAGTTAATACTGTTAAGCATGTTTTGGGCATCTCTTATAACAAAGTAATAAAAAGTGTTAATTTGTCCAGAATGTGGCAAAGTAGAGGCTGGTTAAAAGATCAAGCGCTATATTTATAAATTTGCATATAATGCAAGACTTTATTAACACTTTTATATCACCATAAATACATTAAAAGACATGTAAAATTCATCCCATTGAACTATATTCCCTATTAATTGTGCCTCAAATTCCAGAAGCTGACACCAGGTGCTGCTGTTTAATGGTTTGGTAAATAAAGTGGTAGGTTCTCCTCAAAGAAAAATTGTACATCTTAAACATAAAAATTATATAGTGCATAGGTTTTCAGATTAAATTAGGCTTAGGGCACTAAAACATCTTATATATGAGTATTCTTTCAATGATATCTTTAGTAAAATTGTTGAATACATGAAAGAAATGCAATGTGGATAGAAGTTTAAATTAATTCAAATATGTGACTGTAGGTTATGTTCTTAACTAGATTAAAACTACTATTAATCTTTTAATTGCAGTTTTATATGATTTTGAGGTCACTCAGATCTAGTGCCCACATTCCCCAAACTTCTTTCCTGAAGTCAGAATCCCCCTAATTTAGCTGACAGTGTGGCAAAACTCTGCTATATGCATTTCCAGCACTTAGAACTGTGCCCAGTATTATGTAAGCCCGTATACTACTAATTTTAATGAATACATTCAGTAAATAAAGTCTAGACTTGACTTTTTTCCTGGCTTAAAAATTCCCTCCAGGCTCCCAAAGGCTAGTTTTTTGAGACAGCTGCTTGACTTTATGACCCGAAGCTCTCCCTTTTCTTACTCCTTTACTCGGGAGAAGAGTGATTGGTCTTTGTCAACTCCCTGCAAGGTCAAAGCAAAAACGTCTTTCTAGCATCACTTCTTACTCTTCCATCAAGATTAAAAGCAAAAGGAGGCCATGAAATATTTCATCTGTTATTCCTCTGTCCATTGGCCTCAATCAGAAACATGTTATTATTTTGGCAATAATGTTTCTGTGGTAATTATCTTATTAAGCCAATGTTTAAAGCAAATTAAACATTTAAAACACATTTGAATAGACTTTTTTTTTTTACATTTAAGGATCTTATCAGAATGTAAGGACATCATTTAGTAGGCAATGCATACCTCTAGGAAGAAAACAAATCAGCTAATATGCCAGGTGCTGTGCATCAGGTAACAGAGGTATTAGTAAAATAAGGAACCCAGGTGAGATCAAGTAACAGCGTCCAGGATTCACTTTCTATGATACCTCACTTTTCCTGTATTTTCAGAAAGGACTGACAAATTGTAAGAAGAAAAAAAAAAAAAATCATCAAATGAACAAAAGGCATGAAGCACTCAAACTAAAGGATTCACTCTGACCTGAATTTCTTAAGTGTCAGTAGCAGCAGTGGAAATCTAACAATCACTGTCATGCTAGTCTTTACTTAAAATGTATAGCTAACCTACAGAATCGTTGGCAGTCTGTACTCTCTCAATGTGAGGAAAGATCCACAAGGGAATCTAGTCTTTTAGCTATCCCAGCCACCAAGTAATTCTACCTCTCTAAAGAAAGCCTGAGATATTTTAAGCAAAAAAAAAGCAAAACACAAAAACAAAGATCGTACTGGTCGTGTTGTAAAAAAGTGTGGTTCTATCAGACTTCTAGCTCAATTTACCTGTTTGGAGATGTTTGGATGTGACTTACAGAGAAGGTTGAAGACCTTCCCTTTTGGCATTCAATAAATGTTAATTGAGCAGAATTGAATTGGGACCCAAGTTCAAATCCAATTTAATACCAAAATAGTGAAGGTTTGGTCAGATCACAAAGTCACGGCTGATGGTATTGGCATTACAGTAGGTATGGCATGAAGAAAAGGGAGGAGACTGGCAGAACACCTCAAATTATGTGTTGGGTTCCGAAAAGGGGCTATTTACAGCCAAAAAGTGTCATGACACCTTGCTAGCTTTTACTGATACTAAAACATTTTGCTATTTCTTGAAATTGTCATGATGTGAAAAATTTTTGTCTCTTCCTTTCCCACTTCGTCAGAGACATCCCCCGGCCATCTACTCTGAAATGGAAGTTTCTTCTCACATAAACTATAGCAGGTACAGACCGATGTGTCAAAAACAGAAAGAAATGAAGTGATAACTACCCAGTCAACTCCCAATAAAGGAGACCTTTTGAAATCGTTTCTCAATAGAGAAGGGGTCAGTAGAGAAGAGGATCAGAAGTAGACTTGGTAGAAAGCAGCAGAGCCTCCTTTGCCTAATGGACTTCCAATCTGCTGGGACTAGCAGTTCACGGATACAGCACTAACACTGTCCACTGCCTCCCTGACGACCACTAAAGCAAGATTGTGGCTTGCTATTGCCTACAGGTCATTCCAGTTGACTTTCTAAAGAGGATTTTTATCTCACATCCCTCTCTCAGAGAGCTGAGAAGTCATCCCGCAGGACATCTCAGCCTCCAGTTCATCGATCATCCTTCGGAATCAGGCACTTCTTTCATCTGAAACTGAGCACAACAAAAACTGCCTATATTTAAATGAGTTTACTTCCTCTGTTCTCTTCCTCCCTTTCTCCTTTGTTCTCCTTTTCCATGTCCAAAATAAGACACAGCCAAAGAGACTAGCAAAACAGCTATGTTTGGAAAACTGCTAGAGAATTTCCTACAAAGAGAGCAACATCGCCACATAAAACATCATGCTTCCATATTTTATTCATCAAACCAACTCTTCATTTTATTTCATTTTTAAGATTGTATTTAATATTCCAAAACCTATCACCCTCCCTCCCTCCCTCCCTCCCTCCCTTCCTTCCTCTCTTTCTTTGCATTTGACAAGTCAGTTCTTTATGCCCTGCCCTTACTCCCAAATAAATAATTCAGTCTCAGTTTTTGAAACATTTTTTTTCTCAAAGCTTGGCCAATGCTGTAATCCTGCCTCTCACATGCACACAATGTTTTTAAAACCTCCCCAAAGTACAGCTAGAGCAAGAGAGGGAAGACATATAACATTTTTCTAGCTGTAATATGCCTAAGAAATCATCAATTCTGGTATTTTTGTTTTTAGAAAATGACATAGAGGCCCAGAGAAGTTAATTAATTTGCCTCAAACTACAGAGCCTCATCAGCAACAGACCTGACCCATTGCCAACATGATTCCTCCACATATGGAAGCAGAGCCAGCCATAAGCAATCTGTGTAGAAAAGAAAATAAACTGACTGTCAAAACACATGCTCCACTTGTTCAAACCATTAGTTGATCAAGTACTGTCTTACATCATACATTGTCCAATTCTCATTGTCCAGAGGTTAAAATAAAATATAGTAAGCTTGTATTTTATATAATATTTTAATACAGATCAATAATACTTTTAATACACAATATAAACTATGCATTTAAGGAAACTATTTTGGAAACTATATTTAGGTGAATAAATTTAAGCTTTTGAATTGCAAGCTTATATCCAACAGACATTGATAAAATTATATTTTCCATCATAATGGAAATGATGCTAACTCCCAAGTCACTGCTATGTCTTTCTTGTTTCCTTTCAATGCCAACATTGTGAAAAGAACAAATTATATTCATTGCTTCTGCTTCCTTGACATACATTAACTCTACATTCTGACTTCTATTCTAAATGCTCTGCCATTTCCTCTCCAGGGGGTTACCAATACCACATCCTCATGCATGGCACTGAAGCTTTTGACACTGTTGATTCTCCTCTACTTCTTTCCATAACACTTTATTAGGTTCAACCATCTCTTTAGATGGTGATTTCTCTTCTCTTTATTGCTTGAATAGTCCTCATGTTCTGCCACTGATCTTCTCTCAATATACACTCTTAAAGGGTTTCTCTTATATAGTTATATAGACTAGACTTAAAAGCAGACTGGTCTGTAATTGTGGGAGGGTGGTGTTGGAATTTGCAATCAGGGTGCAACTCTCTCAAAAAAACAATGGAGAAAAAGATGAAAGCTATCCAAGGGACCTGCTTTGGGGGTCAGCAGGCAAGGACAGTGCTACACAACTCTTAGGAGGGTAAAGGACAGAGACATGAAGGACCAGAAACAACAAATGTGAGTTATTAAACCCCCATGGTGGCTGGAAAGGGCTACTCTCTCCCATTTCCAAGATATAAAGCTGGAGTAAAACCCCTGGCTCACTGCAGCTGACTGAGGGGAACAGCACCTTCCTCCTTGTCAGCTCTTACAAGGGAAAAGAAAATGGGAGTTGGGTGGCTTTTCTTCAGTGAATTTGGCCAGCAGAGTTTGCTTTGAATCTTGGTCCTGGCCAGACCAAAACATAGGAAAAGGGAGATTGAAACATCTACTTGGGAAGGTGTGCCAATAAAAGCCATATGCTGGCTGGTCTGGAAACTGCGTGGACAAAAACTGGTTTTGGTTCTCTCTGTACCCTAACTCCTGAGAGAAAATCTGCATCCCATTAATGAGTCTCTGGCCTGATTTTGATAACTTAAGCTGGACAATTTTAAAGACTTAGAATAAGTTGAAACAAATATAAAAGAAAAAGAGAACTTGACCATCAGAGTAAATTCACCAACATATACAGCTGCCTAGACATCAGCAAAAAACTTACAAGCCATACCTAGGAAACAGGAAGAGATGGCCCAGCCAAAGGAACAAAGCAAATATCCTGAAGAGATACAGGATTTAAAACAATTAATCAGTGATAACCACACAAATCTCCTAAATCATTTCAAAGAATTGAAAGAAAATATGACTAAAGAGATAAAGAATATTAAGAAGACACTGGGAGAAGTGGATGTGGCTCAAGGGATTGAGCTCCTGCCTACCACATGAGACGTCCCTGGTTCAGTTCCTGGTGCCTTCTAAAGAAGACAGCAAACTGGCATGACGGGCAGGTACAGCAAGCCGATGCAACAAGATAACACAACAAGAGACACAAGAAGAAAAAACATAACGAGAGACACAACAAAGGAGTGAGCAGAGGTTCCTAGTGCCTCCTAAAAAAGAAGACGAGCAAGAAAGCAAGCTGACATGACAGACAGGGGCGGCAAGCTGATGCAATATGATGATGAAACATGATGATGCAACGAGAGGCACAAGAAGAAAAACATGATGAGAGACACAATAAAGCAGGGAACGGAGGTGGCTCAAGAGAATAAGCGCCTCCCTCCCACATCGGAGGTCCCAGATTTGGTTCCCAGTGCCTCCTAAAAAGAAACAAGATGAACAGACACAGCAAGTGTGAACAATGAGGGGGTGGGGAGAAATAAATAAATAAAATAAATTAAAAATATATATACTTTAAAAAGAGAAATAATTTTAAAAAGAAAAAAAAGAAGACACTGAGTGAGCATAAAGAACAATTTGAAGGCCTGCAAAGGAAAATAACAGAGCTTATGAGGATGAAAGACAAGATAGATGAGATTAAAAATACATTAGAGGCACATAAGAGCAGCATGGAATTTTCAAAGACAGAATTAGTGATTTTGAAGTCAGAACACCTGAACTGGAGAAGAAAAGAGAATGGAAAGAGAAGAGAATGGAAAAAATGGAACAGGATCTCAGGGAATTGAATGACATATGAAACATGCAAACATAAGCATTATTTTTGTCCCAGAAGGAAAAGAGAATAGTAAAGGGGCAGAAAGAATATTTGAGGAAATAAAGACTGAAAAGTTCTCAACCTTTATGAAAGACAATATCCAAGAAGAACAATGCACCTGAAACAGAATAAATCCAAATAGACCTACCTGAGACACATACTATTCAGAAAGACAAACATCAGAGATAAAGAGAGGATTCTGAAAGCAGCAAGAGAAAAGCAAAGCATCACATACAAGAAAACCTCAATACGATTAAGAGCCGACCTCTCCTCAGAAACCATGGAGGCAAGAAGAAAGTGGTATAATGTCTATAAGGTACTGAAAGAGAAAAACTGCCAGCCAAAAATTCTGTATCTGGCAAAACTGTCCTTCAAAAAGGAGGTGGGGGTTCAAAGTCTTCACAGACAAACAAAAACTGATAGAATATATTACCAAAACGTCAGAAGTATAAGACATACTGAAGAGAGTACTGACCCTGAAAGGAAAACAACAAGGGCGAGAGACTTGGAGAAGAGTGTAGAAATGAATATTATTAAGAAGGGTAAGTTAAACTCTCTTCCTTCTTTCAGAATCCCAAAGATGAAAAGCCTGGGACCAGATGGCTTCATAGGTGAATTCCACCAATCATTCAAAGATGATCTAATACCAATCTTGCTCAAGCTCTTCCAAAAAATTGAACAGGAAAGAATGCTACTGAACTCATTCTATGAAACCAACATCACGCTAATACCAAAACCAGATGAAGATACTATAAAAAAAGAAAATTACAGACCAATATCTCTAATGAATACAGATGCAAAAATCCTGAACAAAATACTTGCAATATGAATCTGAAAGCACATTAAAAGAATTATACTCCACAATCAAGTGGGCTTTATCCCAGGTATGCAAGAGTGGTTCAACACAAGAAAATTAGTGTAATAAACTGCATTGATAAATCAAAGAAGAAAAATCACATGATCCCCTCGAATGATGCAGAAAAAGCATTGACAAATTTCAGCACCCTTTCTTCATAAAAACACTGCAAAAGATAGGACTAGAAGAAAGTTTTCTCAATATGGTAAAGTACATATATGAAAAACCTACAGCCAGCATTGTACTCAATGGTGAAAGACTGAAAGCTTTCCTGCTGAGATCAGGAACAAGACAAGGATGCCCACTGTCACCATTGTTATTCAATATTGTGCTAGAAGTTCTAGCTAGAGCAATTCAGTTAGATAATAAATAAAAGACATCCAAAAAGGAAAGGAAGAAGTAAAACTTTCACTATTCATTGATGAAATGATCCTATATCTAGAAAATCCTGAAAAATCCACAACAAAACTACTAGATTTAATAGACAAGTTCAGCAAAATGGTGGGATACAAGATTAATATGCAAAAATCAATAGCATTTCTATACACTACTGATGTGCAATCTGAGGAGGAAATCAGAGAAAAAGTTCTATTTATAATTCTGACTTAAAAAATCAAATATTTAAGAATAAACTTAACCAAGGACATAAAGGACCTGTATTCAGAAAACTAAAAAACATTGCTAAAAGAAACTGAAGAAAAAAATTAATGAGAGGACATTCCACATTCATGGATTGGAAGACTAAATATCATTAAGATGTCAATTCTAGCCAAACTGATTTACAGATTCAACACAATACCAATAAAAACCCCAACAGACTTTTTATTGCAAAAATGGAAAAGCCAATAATCAAATTTATTTGGAAGGATATGGGGCCCCAAATAGCCAAAAATGTCTTTAAAGAGAAGAACAAAGTTGGAGGACTCTCACTTCCTGACTTTAAAGCATATTACTTAGCTACAGCGGTAAAACCAGCATGGTACTGGCATAAAGATAGAAAGATTGACCAATTGAACTGACTTGAGAACTCAGAAATAGACCCTCAAATCTACAGTCAAGTGATTTTTTTAAAGCAGTACCAGGGATTGAACCCAGAACCTGTACATGGGAAGCAGGTACTCAACTACTGAGCTACAACCACTTCCCAGTCAAGTGATTTTTGACAGGCTTTTATGTCCACCCAGCTGGGCCAGTCTATTCAAGAAATGGTGCTGGGAGAAATGGATAGCCATATCCAAAAGAAATGACCCCTATCTTACACCTTATACAAAAATTATCTCAGAAGGGATCAAGGACCTAAATATAAAAGCAACAACCATAAAACTCCTAGAAAATAATGTAGGAAAGCATCTTCAAAATCTTGTGGTTGGCAGTAGTTTCTTAAAACTTACACCCAAAGCATGAGCAACAAAAGAAAAAATAGATAAATGGGACGTCTTCAAAACTCAACACTTTTGCACCTCAAAGGACTTTGTCAAAAGGGTGAAAAGGCAGCTGACTCAATGGGAGAAGATATTTGGCAATCACATATCCAATAAGGTTTTAATATCCATGATATATAAAGAGATCATACAACTCAACAATTAAAAGACAAACTACCCAATTAAAAATGGGCAATATACTTGAAAAGACAATTGTCCAAAGAAGAAATACAAATGACGAAGAAACACATGAAAAAATGTTCAATATCACTAGCGATTAGGGAAATGCAAATCAAAACTATAATGATATATCATTTCGCACCTCTTAGACTGGCCACTATTAAAAAGTCGTAAATGTTGGAGAGGATGTGGAGAGATAGGAACGCTTATTCACTGTTGGTGGGAATGTAGAATGGTACAGCCACTGGAGGACTGTTTGGTAGTTCCTAAGGAAGTTAAATATAGACTTGCCATGTGACCTAGCAATACCATTACTAGATATATACCTTGAAGAACTGAAAGCAGTGGCACGAATAGACATCTGTACACCTATGTCCATAGCGACATTATTCACAATTGCCAAAAGTTGGAAACAAACCAGCTGTCCATCAACTGATGAATGGACAAATTATGGTATATATACACAATGGAATATTATGCAGAGGTAAGAAGAAATGAGTTGTGAAGCATATGACTACATGGATGAACCCGGAGGACATTATGTTGAGTGAAGCAAGCCAGACACAAAAGGACAAATACTGTATGATTGCGCTTTTATGAACTAAATATATTGTGTAAACTTATGGAATTAATAATTAGAATATGGGTCACCAGAGAATAGAATGAGGGTAGTGAATGGAAAGCTGATGGTTAACCTGTGTAGAATTTGTTAAAAGTTTGTTTGTAAATCTTTGGAAATGAATGGAAATGGTGAGAGCACATCATGGTGTTTGTGACTAGCAGAGCTATTATATGGGTATAACAGTGGTTGAAAGAGAAAGTCTAAGGACACGTGTATTACTGGAAGGAAAGCTAAAAAAAATGTAACTTGGGACTGTATAACGTAGTGAAACCTCAAGTAAAATAAAAATATGGGTGATATTGCATAGATAAGACTGTTTTTACAAAATATAAATACAAATAAACTAGAGAGAAGGAATCAGAATAGCAGCTATGTATGG
>JAQZBX010000866.1:50117-69736 GCA_029593785.1 Cabassous unicinctus
AAAAAAAAAAAAAAAAAAAGCAGGCTCTTCTTATCTCTGGACCTGATCATCTTTACTTGGATGTCTTACAGCCCCTCAATTTCAACATGTCTGATAGCTCTTCTTTCTCATGAAAATTAGTTATTAATTTTTAATTATTAATTTTTATTAATTTTTGCTCTGTTCATCCAGCATTATCTTCTTTTTCTCTTTTTCCCCAAATTTAATCATTGGAAAGTCTTGTTGATCCTCTGTATATATCATATCTCAATCTCACCATTCTTTCCCACTATCATTATCATTAATACTTAACCTACCTGTGCAGGAGCTATAAGTTTCCCATCTCCAGTCTCTTACACCCCAATTACCACCAAAAAATTCAAAATTACCATCACAGAGTCAAGTTTTCTAATGCTATAGTGTTCTGCTGATATCCCCACCCTACCAACAACCTTTAGTGGTTTCCCATGACCTTCTAACTAGAGTCCAAACTCCTTCACTTGGCATGTATTGCCACAAAGCCTCACCATACTTGTCTAGACTTGAATAAATATTTGTCTAGTGAATGAAGTCATGAGATAGATATGACCAAAAAAAAAAAAATGTGTACCATTCTAAAAGTAGAATATCTAGAGATGGTATGTATGGTGGCTTGGAGTTATGTACCCCAGAAAAACATGTTCTTAAACTTAATCCATTCCTGTGTTGTGAACACTTGCAAATAGGACATTTTGATGAGGTTACTTCAATTAAGGTATGATCCAGCTGAATCAGGATGGATCTTAATCCCATTACTGAAGGCCTTATAGGGAAGGTCATGGAGAGAGAGAAAGCCACAGGGAGCAAGAAGCTTAAAGTCAATAGGACCTGGAAGAGAAAGCAGAAGATGCCACCATGTGCATTACCATATGTCAGAAAAGCCAAGGACCAAGGATCCCTGACAGCCAGCCCCAAAATGCCATCATAGTCTTATAGAAAACATTGCCTTAATTTTTGGACTTGTCTTAGCCTCAAAACTGTGAGCCAATAAATTGTTATTGTTTAAAGCAAGATAGCCCCATCCATCTGCCCATGAGATCTAAGCCTTCTCTCAATTAGATGCAGAGTGGGCATCACCATCCCAGAATCCTCAGGATTGGGGAATGAACGATGGACTAGAGTAGACTTACAGGTCTTCTACTATAGAATTATTGTGATTTTAGTAATGGAAGAACCATTATCACTGATGTAGAGACAGTGACCACTGGAGGTTGTGAGGGCAGGGAGAGGGAAAAATAGGTGTAATATGGGGGCATTTTTGGGACTTGGGAATTATCCTGAGTGACACTGCAATGACAGATACAGGCCACTATATATCTTGTCATAATTTACAAAATTGTGCTGGAGAGAGTGTAAACTACAATGTAAACTATAATCCACACTTAGTGGCAATGCTCCAAAACGTGTTCATCAATTGTAACAAACGTACCCCACTAATGAAGGATGTTGTTAATGTGGGAAAATGTGGGAGGGGTAGGGAGCAGAGCATGTGGGAATCCCCTATATTTTTTATGTAACATTTAAGTAATCTAAGTATCGTTTCAAAAAATAAAAAAGTATACTATTAAAAATAATAATAATAATAAAATAAAATGAATTAGGTAAGGCAGAGCAAAAAAGACATTTAGTTTGGTATGGAGAATGTTGACTTTAGAGGACATGGAGGCCTATGCACAAGGTGGGCTCTGGAGGGAGTGGCCCAGTGTGGGTTAGTAATCAAACAAGTTGAGGAGAGTGTCTGTGGCAGAGTGTAGGCCAATGCAGAGTGTCAAAAGCCCAGCAGCTGTTCACACAAAAAGCCTGTACACGGCGAATAGTCTCGCTGTCCTAGTTTTGTGATAATCAGGGTAAGCTAAATGTTCACTATATTAGAAACCATGCATGTGTCCCCAGACCTAGTTTTTCTCCCTAGGTCTGGTTTTTAGAATGCTGGTGATAAACCAAGCCTGATTTATTATATGACCAGCCTGTTTGGGAAATGACTGTAACTCTAGATATCTTTGGTCAACCTTAAGAGATATAGCAGGAGGACAGGTGTGGCTCAGGTGGTTGGGCGTCCATCTCCCAAATGGAGGGACCTGGGTTCGAGCCCTAGGAACTCCCGGTAAAAATAAAAGAAAAAGAAAGAAGGTGTGTGGGCCACCAGGCACCGTGCTTGGGTGTGCCGTCAGGCCCCGCGCGCAGGTGAGCCACCAGGCCCCGCCGAGCCATGCAGCAAGATTGATGACATAACAGGAGAGTGACACAAGGGAGAGCCAAAACAAGACGTGCCGAAAAACCAGGTACTAAGGTGGTGCAGGTGGTAGGACGCCTCTCTCCCACATCAGAGGTTCTGAGGATCGAATCCCGGTGAAGACAGGAGGAGAAGTATGAGAAGGGAGGGTGGGAAACAGACACAGAGAATTGCCCAGCGAATGGACACAAAAACAGCAAAAATGGTGGAGGGGGGGTGCTAAAAATGGATAAAAGTAAATAAATCTTAAAAAAAAAAAAAAAGCCTGTACACAAATGCTCATAGCAGTTTTATTCATATTAGTAAAAACCTAAAAATCATCCAGGTGCCCTTCAACATGTGAATGGTTAAACACTCCATGGTACATCCATACTGTGGAATACTACCCAGCAATGAAAAGAAACAAACTTTGATACATACAGTAACTTGGATGGATCTCCAGGAAATTAGGCATTTGCCTCCATGTGCTGGACTTTGGGGAGGAAGCATTGCCTAATGATGCCTTGATTTGGACATTTTCACAGCCTAAGAACTGTAAGCTTGCAACTTAATAAATCTCCATTGAAAAAGCCCACTCATTTCTGGTATATTGCTTTTGGCAGCTTTTAGCAAACAAAAACAGAACTAAATACACACACACACAAGTGCATGTAAAGCTTAAAACTTGGGAAATTTGAATAAAGTCAGTGAATTATACTTTTAAAAGGGGGGCATTATCGGGACTTAAGAAAAATTGAAATATAGACTGTAAGTTTTAGATCAATGTTAAGTTTCTTAAACTTGATAACTATACTCAAGGTGTTACATAAGTGAATAATCTAGTTCATGGAAATATTGTGTGTGCAAGGAGTATGATGTGTACAACCCGCTCTCAAATGTTCAGAAGTTAGACAGGTAAATAGATAGATAGATAGATAGATAGATAGATAGATAGATAGATAGATAGATGGAATGATATGACAAAGGTGGCAAAATGTAAAAATTGGTAGATCTGGGTATCTGGGGGCTAGGGGAATATTGGATTTCACTGTTATAGCCTTGGTATTATTTTTGCTACTGTCCTGTAAGTTTGAAATATTTCAAAATAAAAAATTTAAACAAAAGAAATATCATCCTTCAGCAATCACCTGAAGACAATTTAAAATGACAACTTCCCTATAAAGTTTGTCCCTTTACTTAATTAGAATAGTGTAGAAGGTAAGAATGTAGGTCTGGGGTCAGAAAATCCAGGCCCAAATTCTATTTCTTTCATTTCCTGGCTGATTTAAAATAAGTCACAGGGAAGCGGGAGTGGCTCAGTCGATAGAGCCCCCGTTTACCATATGGGAGGCCCCGGGTTCGCTTCCTGGGGCCTCCTTGGGAGGGCAGGCCGGCCCGCCCAGCCTAGTGGGCTGATGCAGCAAGCCCTCACAACAGGAAGCGGGTGTGGCTCAACCGGTAGAGCCTCCGTTTACCATGTGTGAGGCCCCGGGTTCGCTTCCCGGGGCCTCCTTGTGAGGGCAGGCCGGTCCGCGCGACGCGGTGGGCTGATGCAGTGGGACCTCACAGCAAGGGGAAGATAAGCAGACACAGAGAAGACACACAGCGAATGGACACAGCAAGCACAAGCAGCAAGGGGGGGATAAATAAATAAATAAATCTTTAAAAAAAATAAAAATAAAAATAAAATAAAATTAAATAAGTCACAGTTACTATTCCATAATATGGGAATAATCATAGCATCTTCCTAATAAGTTGTAGTCTTGTTTAAAATAATATATGGTAACTGTTTTATCATTTTACTCCCACCTTAGTGTTACCAAAGCATATCCTTTGTATCCCTATTTGATATAACAATTTTCACATTCTTTATTTTATTGTTTTTGTATAGTTCAAGTTCAAGTCTGTCTCAACCACTACATTGTATCCTGCTCAAGGCCAAGACCAGGTCTAGTTCATCTTGGCATCCCCCACAGTGACCAGCTCAGTGCTAGCCTCAGTTTCCTCTCCAATAAACTTGAAGTGAGAATAGTTTCCACCTCATGGGATTGTTATTAAATAAGTTAAATGTGTATAAAGTGACTGGTACAGTAATGTATATAGGACACCATATGAAGAGCTCAAAAGAATAGCTTTATGTTAGTATTTGATGAATGTTTCTTGAATTCAATTCAAGCATTTGCATGGGAGATCCTTTCCAGAATTTTAAACGTGGATCATGCCAAGGAGAAAGCAGTGACATGGTGGTGGGGGAGAGATGGTGCTCTCAACAGGATCCCATCTGGTCCAGGGACTTATTGTACCTGTATTCTGACCCTGTGCCTCAGAGAATAAGAATCACTTTGATCCAACCCCCTGACACTTGATTTCATTCTTCTCTTTGTGAAACAATCTCATTAGAGAAAGCATGCTGCTGAGAAAGCAGGTCACTCAGCTGGGGCCAGGCAAAGAAAGTTTTGCTTGTCTTAGTGATGACCTCCATGAAAAGTGAAGTGTTAGTGAGGGGCCCTGGGATTTGCAGCATGCCATGGCCAAGGTTTTTTTTTTTTTACCAGAGGCTGCTGGGAGTTCGGGCAGAAGGAAGAGTAATGAAGGGGTTGACTGAACTGCTACTGTGGGTGTTAGCATCAATTCTCCCCTCCTGGTTAGTAATGAGCTCCCTCCCCAGCTTGTGGGAAATCCCAGGTGGAAGAAGGAAGCACGGTGCTGCCAAGGGTGATACTAGCAGTGATATATTTAGAATAAACACCCAACTGGGTAGGTCATCATCTACAGTCAACAATAACCTTTTTGCATTTTCTACAAGAACAGAAGTGTTCATTAAGGAACTCAGGACTGCCTTTGATGTAAGACTATTTTTTTCCAATCAATAAATAAAATTTTATGTATTGTTGCTTTATAAAATGTAAATTTATATATATACATAACATTATATAATATTTATATATAATGCCATTCAGCTTTTCAGGCTCACACACTCTCCCATTTATACAGACATGGAAGACTGAATTACCTTCACAAAAACAGACCAGGCAAAGCCCCCATGGTATCAGGCTCTTAGGAAGAGGAACTTCCAAAGACAGAAATTGTTTGTCTCTTCTCATCTCTCAAACTGAAGGTTGCAAAGTTTAACACCTAGGCCACTAATGAAATGCTTTGCTTTATAACCACCCAAACCTAAAGATTCATACAAGTTCATAGTACACTTGGATTGTGGGCTGTTCAGCCATCCAAAGTTAAGAAAAAAAGATAATGAAGGATAGTACCATTCACTTGGAGTAGTTTTGTCCCCCTCATATATTTCTGTTTCTACTTACCATAACTGGGTTTCCCAACCTAGTCTCCCTAGAAATGTACTAAATGAACTGACTAGGAGACTGGCCTAAGAAAACTTCTCTCCTTTCCCTCAAAGCAAATTAACCACATAATAGTCATGTTGTTACTCTTGAATCTCCCAGTTTCCCTCTTAGACAGTATGCTCGGATAATATATGTGAAATTAGCTAATCTAGTGCCTGGCCCATTGTAGATGTTTAATAAGTGTTGATTCTTTTCCTATCAGCTCTAGAGCCACAAGGTAAAAAGGCTGCTTTCTGACTCTCATAAACAAATCTATAATTTTGACTGAATGAGGTTTCTTCTTAATTCAACATGCCGAGAAAGGTCTGCCATTGTACTTTTTTATAGCATCAGCTCCAACTGTAAAATGGATGGAGCTAATGTTAGAGTCCCACTTAAGCCACTGGTTCTGTAGTTAGCTACATAAGTAACAATTTTCTTCATTCTAAGTTCTGTACCCATTGGACCCAATAATTTGCAAGACCTATCTTACTTGTCACACTAAAAAGGGTCTAGCAAATTTGTTACTTTAGTAAAATAACATTGGATGTATGTAACTGTTAGATGCCAGGCACTGACTCTTCCAGGATTATGGTGTTTTTAATTTGACAACAAGAATGAAATTATGCCAAATGGCAAGAGACTGAAAGCATGCATAGAATTTCAAGGAACTAGAGGATGCAGGAGTAGACAGAAATCACTTAGCCTTATCACGTTGTCTTAAAGGTTTCCACTCATACCACCAAGGCATAGAACTGGCCCTGTGTATTTTAAGAGGGGCCTTTTTCTGCCTTCATAGTATTATTTTTCTTTACAAAACAAATGCAGAATTTCATAGAATTTTTGAGCAGGAAAGGACCCTTCAACGCACCTATTCAACAGGTGAAATTAACTTATCTAAGTTCATGCAACTGGTAAATGGCTGAGCTTCTGAAAACACCAAGTCCTTTGACTCCCAGCCAAGACAATTTTAAACTATACCATACTTTCTGTTCTGAGTGTATTTTCACCTACCTAGTAGGTAGATATAGAAATTTTCTCTTCAGAGCCCCCACCAAGAAACTAAAGGAGGGGATGTCTTCATTTTCTCACTCTCTTTACTTTTGTATGAAATATACAGTTTGTTCAAATACTGCCTAACCTGTCCTGTGGATTGAGGTCATGTCACAAGTAGAATCCAACATGCCTTCTTTAGCTTTGCCCAGATTTATAGCTCTCACAAGCTTTACATAACCTGCCTGTTTCCCATAATGTCTGTGCTTCTTCCTGGCTCTTCAGAATTAAGATTTTTGACTAGTCTGCCCTGCTTTCTACTCTCTACTCCTGAGTTATGCTATTACCTTTCTTTCTCCATTTGGGCAATAGAATATGTAGATACTTTCCTGGTAGGTTCTAGGGACATCTCTTAGCAAGTTGTAGTCAGAGGCCATATTAATCAGCCAAGATTCTAGTAGAATATTATTACAGTGAAGAGCTACCAAACCAGCCATGTTCAACTTCTTATAGTGAACAAATGTGGGTATCAAAAAACCTGCACAATCGATTATTAGCCAAAGAGGGAACCAAAGGCACACAAAAGTACCTCAACATTGAAGAGAGTGGACTTCTCCCATATAAATCCCGGTCTCTGTGATCTCTGTGTCCTTATCATCTCCCTTAACATTCCCTTGGGACTTCTGTTTTCTCTCCATTTCCTTCTACTGGCTTGTGATCTAGGAACCATGGTTACAGAGCATAAGTCCTATGCCCCGGATTCAAACTCCCTAAATATTCTGGATCCACTCTCTTCTTCCTCTCACCATTTTCCTGTTTTCCCCCAACACCTCCCCCCATCACACTGTGCACCTGCAAGACTCTATACCCTCCCCTTCCAGGTGTCATCTCACTTGGATATAATTCACCAAATCCATTAAAATATCTCCAGAGATTCAAGATATACACATAATATTTTAAAAGCAGTTCCCCATGTTTCCTTCCCCTCCCCCCAAATCCCTGATTTCCATTAAGCAATTAAAGCTATTAAGTTTCTCACATTTACATTTCAAGAAAGGAAATGTGATCTAAGCCTTTTTCATATCCCACAATTTGGGCAGGGGATATTTTCATCAATGTACTCTTTTCACATCTGCATTGTGAGCTACTTGGGACTGTCTTCTTTTGCTTTTGCCTCCATGAAGAGCTCAGTGACGTGCTCTGTGCTCAGTGGGTGTTAAATTAGTGCTTTTTGAATAATGAATCATGGAGAGAAGAAAAAAAAATGTGAATGCCCAGGTGGAAGCTGAAGAAAGGATCAAAACAACGAGGAATTCCCACGTTCTTTAATTGGTATGACAGTGGTTTAGTGAACACTTTCCTTGATTATATTTAAGTTTTAATATATTGTTTATTCATTTTGTGTTTTAGCAAATATTAATTGTGCATGCACTACATGCTAGGCACTGTTCTGAACTTGAAAAATACAATTTCAAACAAATATTTTAGTTGGAGGGGGTTGGTATAGGAAGGCAGATAATACAGGTAATACATGAAATGTTAAAGTATATTATCAAGTAACAAGTACATGAAAAATGAAAATCTGGAGTAGAATAATGGTCTCAGGAGTATATGGGGGAAGCAAGGTTGCTATTTTCAATAGGGTTGTCAAAGTCAAACTCACTGAGGAGGTGAGATCTGAGCAAAGATGAAGCAGGGCCAAGAAAAAGCTATGTGGCTTTCTGGAGGAAGACCTTTCCAGGCAGAGGGTAGAGCCTGTGCAAAGCACTGAGGTGGGAGTATGTTTAAAGGAAGATGTGCTGAAGGAAGAGCAGAAAGACTAGTGTGGCAGGAACAGAGTGAGCAAGGACAAGAATTAGAAGAAGAGAGAGAAGAGGCCAAAGAGGTAAAGGAAAGCGGGATGCAGATCTTTTCCTTCAGGAGTAAAATAATAAATAAACTTTGCTAGGTAGATGGGCCTCTCTTTGGGAAAGAAGAAGGAGTGTCTGGAGTGAATGATGAGGTAGCAAGCTGCTGTGTGTGGAGGCAGGTAGGAGGGGAAAGGCATCGAAAGCAGTGGATTGCAAATGCTCACACAGATCCCTCAGTATACATCTGTTATTTCTGAGTGTGTGGTGAATATTTCAATAAGTCAGCTGCCAGAGCCAGCTTCTCAGCAAGCTGTTTCACCCCAGTGCTTTCTAGTTCCTTCTTAATTCTGCTGTCTTTTATGCCGACTCTCTGCCAGTCTTCTTCTTTCAGACCCCCACCTAATCTTTGTAGCCAGCAAGAGATATGGAAGATCAGCCCTCCATATGATGCATGATTTTCCCCACAGCATCCTCAAAAAAGTGGCCAGCTAGCCTGGGCTTGAACATCTCCCATCAAGGAGGATGTCATTCAATCTGTCAATCAAGCAGTCAATCAATTGATAAACACTCACTCAAACATTTATATATGCATTCATTTAATAAATATTCTTTGAGCCTTTACCGTTTGCCAGGCTTTCTTCTAAGCCCTGGAAATGCAACCCTGAATAAGACAAATAAAGTCCTTGTCCTAGTGGAACCTACATTCTAGTGATAAAGAGACTAATAAATAAATGGTGTCCACACCATAAAGTTGTGGTGTGGACAGCCAGATCCTGGCCCCTGTCTCAAGAATTTCAAATAAAGGGTAAGTGGAAAGAAGAGAAATAAGTCAGGACAAGGAGAAATGATAGCGAGTGGGCTTATTTTAGATCTGAGCAAAGTGAGGAAGCAAAACTTTCAGAAGTCTACAGGAAAGTGTTTTAGACAGAGGGAACAGCAAGTGTGAAGGTCCAGAGTCAAGGAGTTAATAAGCCCTTAGCACACGCCAGGCTTGTATTTTGTAGAAGGCCAGTGGTTCCCAATTCCTGATGCACATCATCAACCTGATGGCATGGTTCAGAACTCCAGAGGAGCACACCCGCAAGGCCTCCTAAATCCTAATCTCGAAGGAGAGAGCTGTTTTTTACAAGGTTCTGCCAGATTCACAGCCAGATGGGAAACACTGAAGGAATGATCCAGCTGTGAAGACATTTTCTCTTTCCTCATGGAACTTTGTAGAGTAGCTCAACACTAGGAATATGTTTATTTTTATGTGCTCCAAAACCCACTTCCCTGTGACTTCTGGTCCTTTGCCCATATTAGGTCCTCTGGGACTAGAAGGAACTTCAGTTCCATTTGCAGTTAGCTGTCCTTCAGTTATGTGAAGATAGCACTTGTTCTCTGAGTTCTCTTGATTCTTCTGTATGAGAGATTCAGAGCCTTAACCATCCCAATCACTCTCTTCCTTTTGAATGGGAGGGCCCAAAATTAACACAGCATGGCCCTTTATGATTGCTCATTTCCAGGTGCCAGCACTTCTCCCATTTTCCACATTTTATCATACATCTCATGCAGTAGTTCAGCAGCCTCCCTTTGTAAGTTTTTATTTTTGATGTACTCTAGGATATACTCTGATCTGTCTTTGCTATTTATTTTTTTTGCATCTTGTGCACTTACCATTTATGATGTTCTATCCCTCTCACACCATTGTACCCTTTGGACCTAAATTTCTTCCCAAATAGCATGCTTCAGTGCATCTGGTTTGCCTTATAAAACCCATTCTATTGATTCAACTCCTCCTCTTCCTGTTTTCCTGCACTTTGAATGCCAACATCTTCTATCCATTCATGAATAATGTTATTCCTTAAAATGCTGATTGACCCAATTAAGGGGAACACTCAATCAGTGGCATTCCACTTTTAGAATAAAGAGGTAAAATTTAAATAAATGAGCCAATAAAAAAATTCAAGGTAGGTTTCAGGGTCAGTTCATATTAGCTATACTCCAAAAACATGTACGATGCCTCTGAGCCATCATTCTGAAATGATTTTTATTGTTTTACAGGTGGCAATTAGCTAAACAAATCTACTCTTTCATGATACTTAATACTTACCAAGACAGGCAGACCCTCCCCTAATGTTAGTAGATCCTGGGACAAGAGTACAAATGAAGACCTATAACCTAATACCTTCATTCTTAAAAGCTACAAAACAAGCTAAATAAAGCCTATGCTCTAACTTAAAAGTTCTTTCAAAATGGCCTGGAAGCCAGGTTTGAATTTAGAATTATTGAATACCTCTGAGTTCTGCACCATAAAGTTGTGGTGTAGACAGCCAGATCCTGGCCCCTGTCTCAAGGCACACCCTTCTCCCCTTTCCTCACCTGGCTCTGTTCCACAAGTCAAGGATCTTTGTGAGCACATGTGTGGACACCCCAGCCTACATGTCTAAGACCCATACACACCCTGCAAAAAGCTGCTCCTTTTAGGGCCCAGGGATACATACACCATCCCAAGAATGGATTAGGAAAGAAGGCCAGGCAGAGCCCAAGAGCGCACTTGGAGCCATTTGTAAGGGAATTTTGTTGTCCTATTTACCTATAAATTGTTCTAGAAGGTTGTGGGGTAGCCATTACCATGAAAGGGCCTGTCCCGCTGGTCCTGCGGATTCCTTTCCTCATGGGGCGGTGGGGGGAGTGTATCCAGAGAAAGACAGTAACAAGGCCTGTAAACGGTAGTGTCCATTTGAGAAACTTCTCTAGCCTGTGCCTAAGGGCACTGCAGGCCCAAGAGAGAAGAAGTAGGGCTCCATATTTTGGAAACATTTTAGTTGCAAAAGCTAAAATAAAAGACGTTTTTTCTAAAGCCAATTTGATTCAAATATTTATTTAGGCAGAATTTCTAATATAGTTATTTTAAAAGGGTACTGTATCCCCCCAATAATACCTTCATAAGAGACTTGATTAAAAAATATGATGGGACAACAGATAAATTTTGTCCAACTATATCTGCCTATGTATATACAATGAAATAATGTGTCAAAATTGCCTTCCACCTTAACCCACAGAGGCAACTTCATGCAATGGAAAGAACTTTTATCTGAGTTCTTGAAGAGAGGGCACTAGTTTCTTCTCTGTCCCTAAAAGGCTAAATTACTTTAGGCAAGTCATTTTACCTCTCTGGTAAAAGTGGAAGCAATGCTTGTGCAATCTGTAAAGTCCCTTCTAGTCCCAACACTCTCTTTTCCACTCTTATGCATTCACTGTTCACCTATAACCCTAAGGAACAAGACCATTGGCAATTTTCAAATTTAATAAAAGGTAAATGTAGGAGGAATACAGAAGAATGATAAGGGAAGTAAAAAATGGAAACTATATGTATTGATGATGTTCTAACCCAAATAAGGAGATTTGGATGACAGCCCTGAAAGGGACCCAAGGTATTAGGATAAGGCTGCATAGATGTGATAA
Source organism: Cabassous unicinctus (assembly GCA_029593785.1). Taxonomy (NCBI): domain Eukaryota; kingdom Metazoa; phylum Chordata; class Mammalia; order Cingulata; family Chlamyphoridae; genus Cabassous; species Cabassous unicinctus. Next base: position 61,976 of record JAQZBX010000866.1, read on the forward strand.
TAGAGCTCACCATTTCATTCTGGTTGAAGATTTTATTCAAGACCAAAAAATTCAAATTAAGAAAAGAAAACAGGAAAAAAAAAAAACAAAAAAAAAAAACACAAACCTTTAGTATCAGCTGCTAAAGGGAAAGCAGTATGGCTGTCCTACACAAATCTTTTGATTAACAATGAGCACCCCATGCCAGTCACCATGCTAGATGTTGAACAGAAGACAGAAACGATAGGCATCAGGAACAGACACATAGATCACAGATCAGTCTAGGTAGCACCCCTCTTCTCAAGAAGTTTGGAGACATAATGTTAATTACCTATTTCAACACAATGTGATAAGTGTTCTAATACAAAAATGAAGAGAGTGTTATGAGAAAGGAGAGTTTTTCTTTGCTGACTCACAATGGAAATGACATTTGGGCTGGTTCTAGGAAGCTAAATTGGAGTTCACTGGGTGGAAAAGGAAAGAAAGGCCATTCCTAGCAAGAAGAAATAATTTAAGATGCAGAGGAATGATGTGTTCAGGGATGGTCTAAAGTCTTAGTAAAGTAGACTAAGATAATTGTGATAATAGGAATAGCCAATGTACATATTGTATATATGCCAGAAAATATGCTAAGCACTTGTAGCAGTTTGGTATTGCTTATCAGTTCCAAAAATAGATATTGTATTGTGTTTGTAAACTGCTGTGTTCCTCTGGGCTTATTAGATTGTATTAGACTCAGAGGTTTCAGTTTTACTTTATTAAATCAAGATTAGGGCTTTTATTTGACCACGTCATGAGGGCGACTTGCTTTGAGTCCCCGCTTACAGCTAGCCTACAGCTATGGGCTATATAAATGGATGCTCGATCAAAGACAGAGAAGTAAATATAAGGAGAAAGAGAACACGGAAAGTTGAGTTTTGCACGCCAGGGAGAGAGCCGAGCCATTTGCCTGAGAGTTTGCAGCTGCAGAGACCAGAGCCCTAAAAAGCTGAGCTTGGGAAAGAGATGAGCCCTTCAGCCTACAGCTGAGATGGAAAGAGGCTGGGCCCACAGAGCCTTAAGATTAAGAGGAAGGCTGAACCCTCACAGACATCGCCCATCTTCTTGTGTCAACAAGTGGCAAATGACTTTGGGTGAGAAAGTACCTCTTATGGTACCTTAAGTTAGACTCTTTATGGCCTTGTGACTGTAAGCTTCTGTTGGCTTTATAAAAGCCAACAGAATTCTGGTACTTTGCATCAGCACCCCTTTGGCTAACTAATATAGCCAAACTTCACAAAAATTATCTCAAGTAAGACTTATAACCCTATGAATTGACTATTACAATTGCTAATTTTTCAGATGAGGGCTCTGAGGCTTAGGCTAAATTGAACAAGTTCTCACAACTAGCAAGTGGTGAAGTTGGGATCTAAACTTGAACAGTGGGTCTCTAGCAGCCATGCTTTAACCATTTTACTGTTCTGCTTTCCTTGAATGAGATTAAAGAGGTATGTTATAAAACATGTTATATGCCTTACTAAGGAGTTTGAATTTTTTCAAAAAGCATTGAATCTTCAGGTTGAAGAACACTTTATCAAGATATATGTAAGTATCTGTTCTAGTTTTCTAGCTGCTGAAACAAATACCATACAATGGCCTGTGTTGCATTTAGTCAACAATGCAACAAATTGGGTTGGCTTAAATTGATTGCAATGGGAATTTATTGGCTCACAGTTTTGAGACTAGACATCCAAAATCAAGGAATCATCAAAGCAATGCTTTCTCCCAGAAGACTGTGGTGGTCTGGGACTGGATGCTATTGATCCTTGCCTCTTGGTGCTGCCATCTCAGGCAATGCGTGTGGTGGCCTCTCCTAGCCTCTCCCTTCTCTTCTCCGTTCCCTTGACTTTCAGCTTCTGGCTGCATCCTCTCACTTTCTCTGTGACCTTCCCTTATAAGGCCCATCCTGATTCAGGTGGGCTATACCTTAACTGAAGTAACCTCATCAAAAGACCCTGTTTACAAGAGTCCAAACCCACAGGAATAGACTAGATTTAAGAGCATGTTTTTCTGGGGTACATAGCTCCAAACCACAACAATATCTGAAAAAGAGACATTTCCCTTTCTCAGAAATAAATGATTACAGTGCATCCAATTTTTTAATCCCAAATTTGGCCAGTCCAAAATCCACCAACTTGAACCCATATCAAAGTCTGCATCTTGCAAACTGGAGTTTCTGTAGAAATCAAGAGTTTGAAGAAAATAGCAAAGACTGTTTCAGATGCAAGAGAGAAATACACAAAGGAGAACCGACAGTTCACATTCCAGACACCCCATTCACACTCATGCACACATGCCCACCACATATATCCATACACACACACATTCTTATTCTCTCTTCTTCTCTCTTTCATACACACACACATATTCACACATTCACATACACTCACATTCTTTTTCTTACACACACACACACACACACACACACACACTCAACCCAAAACAGTCCTTTAGAATTACAGTGGAAAACAAGGCGTTGGCCATCGGAGCACTGGGCCTATTATGAGGCAATTGCATCCTTTTTTCCCTGCCAGTCTGGTTGAGCTGCCTTAACTATAGACCATGTATTTATTAGTCTAGCAAGCACAAGAAAGGTCACCGGCAACTTTTCCCCTCAGGGCTACGTAAGCTCAGCTGTATGGAAACAGGGTTCTGAATGGATTTTGTTGGCATTTAATTTCTAGATTCAAGAAGATATATTTAGAATGTCCTATTGACAACCTGGCTTCCAGCAAGACAGTGGGGGGAAAAAACAAATATTTTCAAGTGCTGTGTAGTCTTTCCTACAGCAAGTGGGGGAGCATCAACTCTTCTAGAGCAGGCAACTCACCTCTGTTACCTATCCAAGGAAGCAGTGTAGATACTGTTGAAAATAGAGACTTTGAGTCTATTAGACCTGAGTTGGCATTTTCCCACTGCTGTTTACTAGTTTTATAACCTAAGGCAGTCATTTAACCTTAACTTCATTAGATTATTATAAGATTAAAAGAGATAATGAGGGAAGCAGGTGTGGCTCAGTGGATAGAGCCCCCGTTTACCATATGGGAGGCCCAGGTTCGCGTCCCGAGGCCTCCTTGTGAGGGCACACCGGCCTGAGCGGTGCGATGGGCTGATGCAGCAACCTCACGGCAGGAAGCGGGTGTGGCGCAATGGATAGAGCACCCGTTTACCATATGAGAGGCCCCGGATTCGCTTCCCTGCGCCTCCTTGTGAGGGCAGGCCGGCTCACGCGGCTCAGTGGGCTGATGCGGCAAGACCTCACAGCAAGGGGGAGATAACCAGACACAGAGAAGACACGCAGCAAATGGACACAGCAGCACAAGCAGCAAGGGGGGGATAAATAAATAAAATAAATAAATCTTTAAAAAAAAAAGAGATAATGAGGGGAACAGATGTAGCTCAGTAGTTGAGCACCTGCTTCCCATGTACAAGGTCTCGGGTTCAATCCCTGGTACCTCCTTAAAAAGAGAGAGAGAGAGAGATGATGCATATAAGGGGCTTATCACCATTGCTGACTCATAGACAACACTAAAGAAATGTTAGCTATTATCTAATCTGGTCAAATTTGACTCCTAACTTCTTTCAAGGTATTTAAGGTACCCTACTCTATCTCTTTATGCTCTAAGCACCATGGAAGCAGGGATATAATGCTGTCTTTTAGGATCTTATGTCTAATCTAAAAATAAAGCCATCTGAGAAATTACTCTGAGCAAAGTGTCTGCCGAGAGCGGCAGTTCATCATCACCCAGCCAAAGCCACAGTCAGGGCTGGAATAATTGAGCCCACTGTGGGGCCGGTTCCTGAGACTTCCATCACAGCCGTGCCAGTGGGAGACTGATGTAGGTAACAGTCCTGGCTGGAGAGAAAATAAAAAGCTCTCCACCCCACCCCCAATCTTTTACAGGCTATCTTAAGAGAAAGTGTTGTTTGAATGATAGAATCCGGATTTGTTTCACTGAAAGAACGCATAATGTTGTACCAGATAGCATCATTCATTTCTCAGCCTTGGGAGAAATCTCTCAGCATTTGATTTCATTCAGCATTTGTTACCACAACCAGGGTAAGAATCCTAACCTTTGCATTTCTTGGAATAACGTGATCTTATCCTAGACATGGGCCAGTAATCTCCCCCACGTAAGTAACCGCCCATAGACTCAGAGTCTTAATGGCACTAGAAGAATAAAAACACTCCTTTGTCCCCTAAGAGTTAGTGACCACTGACCTGACATTCAGAGAGTCAGGTTAGCAGATAGAAATGTACATTTGATCCTGACCCTCACCCTTGGCCATAGCTTAGTCCTAGGTTCTGCTTGGCCTCTCATGAAGCCTCCACTGAAGGGTACTTGCATTTTGAAGACTGTTTCAATTTGGAACAGGAGGTGCTTTTAGGAAATAATAATATGTAATTAAAATCTCTCTGATGAACAGAGATAATTTTTATATTCAGGGAAGTTGCCAAGGCAGCAGATTTTTATTCATTAGCATATTTGCAAGGTTAATGTACTGTACTTAATAAAGTAAATAAAGTGTTTCACATTTTTTCAAGCAAATTACAAAAATGGGGAAAAAGAAAATTCCGTTCCATTTTGAGTATCCAATAGACATGAAATTAACACTTCTCTCTATCAAGGTGTATTCTCTCCAAAGCAAGATTTCAGGTATTAAGGAGATATGATGAATTTGGAAATTAAAAAGTTGCTTATTAACTTAAAAGAGTATTTGATAGAAGGAAAAAGAATGGAATAAATGGATAGGAGAATATGACAAAATATAATTGCCTTTAGTGACAGTACAAAACAAAGAGACACAGGTTATTTTAGTTTCCTAGGCTGTTTAAAGCAGATACCATGAAAAGGATTGGCTTAAAAAATGGGAATTTATTAGCTCACAGTTTGAGGCCAAGAAAATGTCCAAATCAAGGCAATGATTTCTTCTGGAAACCAGCTGCCTGTGATTCTTGGTGCCTCTGTCTCATAGCAAGGCACATGCTGGTGTCTGCTGGTCTCTCCCTTCTCTTTGGGTTTCATTGCTTTCAGCTTCTTGCTTCCATGGCTTTCCCCTCTCTTTTTCTGTGGTCATTGTATTTATAAAAGACTCCAGTAATAGGATTTAGACCTATCCTGAATGAGGTGAGTCACACCTTACCTGAAGTAGTTTCATCAAAAGGTTGGATTTACAATGAGTTTGTATCTACAGGAATGGATTAGATTTAAGAACATGTGTTTCTGGGGTACATACTGCTTCAAACCACCACACAGGTTATAAGGTTCTTGAGGATGAGAAAAAGTAAAGGGAAATTTGTTTTAGAAGTATCAGAAAGGAAGAGGGGGTGGTAATAGCAACACTTTGGGAGCTACCTCTGGAAAAGTGATAGAGGGAATCATTAAGAGAAAGGTACTGTTATGATCTCTGGTCTCTAGATTGAAGTGCTTTATTTCAGAAAGCAGCAACAATTTCGGAGCAAAGGCAAGTAATAAACAGGGAGCTAAAATAGTGGAATCAAAAGGTTAGTTCCAAGGCAGAAGTATGGAAATAAGTGTACAGGGATTGTCCAAGGCTATTAAGTTTTGTTTTCTTTTTTAATGTCTTAGTTCAATCATCATCACCTCAGTATTTTATTTTCCCCTTAAGTTTCCCAACCTAGGGGCTATCAGAATCTGTCCACAGCAAGCATTGTGTTCCTTGAGATGCATTTACTTCTTTCCAGCTGCAAGCCCCAGGCAAGTTTTAGGAAATCATTGGCAGAGGCTCTTGTTCCTCTACTTGGTATTTTGCAGAACCATTGGTCTCTTACTTAGGCTTTTTAATAATATACAGATTTGGAATTTCATTCTTAGAAAAGTGAAGATATCCTTGGAGAATATTACCACTTTTTTTCTCTTCTGCTACTTTCTAACCTTACCCTCCCAGGCCTCTAGAAATAGAAAGATATTCATGCGTTGTGGTATAATGCTTTGATGGTAGACAGACTTGAATTTAATTCCTAACCCTACTTACTAGATAAATGACCTTTAATTTTTCCATCTGCAATATGGAGATAGAATTTACTTCATTGGATTGATGTCATGAGGCATAAATGAAAGTACATTCTCTATTTCCTCACTCAGTGAATATTTTGTAAGTTCCTACTTTGGGCTAAAGTGCCTGGAAAGTTTAAAGGAATGGATGAATGAATAAATAAATAAATGAAATTAGTGTAAGAGAAGGTGAGAGACTGCCACTAAATACTTGAAGATAGTCCTTAGTTTAATATATCTTATATATGAATATTATAAATGTTGAATGGGCCTTTATAACTTGATCTGAAATGTATATAATAAGTTCTGTTGGATGATGGGGATTTACACTTCAGGGGAAGGGATGATATTTGACACATTTTCTATAAAAAGTTAAATTTCTGCTTGCTTATATATTTTAGATGTGTTGATTTTCATATCCCATTGTGTAAACATCCATTTACTTTGCCTCTTGACTGCTGAGTCCATTACATCTCCCCATTTTTTCATTCTGAATCCAGCATGGTACATACCCTAGCTGAGGCAGATGTGAGGCATCCACTGTGGCAGGTCTGAGCATCCTTGGTAGCTTCCTGTGTCTGCTTGCATTGACTTGCCTGTATGATGATTGGAGTTGGACTATCAGTTTTAATATTCTACATTTCAGATGAGGTTCATTCATTTATAAAGTAAAATCTTGTCATTCATGCTCTGCTGAATAGAATGACTTGAGACAGGTTTGTCTTCCCAAGGCATTTCTAATCACTTGTATGTTGACCCCACCCTCCACTTCTGGGCCATAGCTAGCATTTTATTCTAGTGGTTATATCTAGTACAAGGTATACTCACCCCCAGATCCATTCCTGAGACTAATATTTAAAGACTGCAGCAAATGAGCTCAGTCAGGAGCTCAGGAGTTTTATATATGTTGATGGAGAACAGAAAACTGGGAGTGAGGAGATGTACATTTAAGGTCCACCCCTGCCATTAATTAGCTGTATGATCTCAGTCATAATGCTTCACCTCTCTAAAATTCTGTTTCACTACCTATAAAATAAGGGAAGAGTTGTCCTAGTTGATCTCAAAGGTCTTTTGCAGCAGCAAAAGTCTTTAGTCAGCAAAACCTCATGGGACTAGGCAAGCAGATACTGGAGAAGCCTCATCTCATTTCTCCAGTTCTAAATTTATTACTTCAGTTGTCAACAAGACATTGCCCAATATAAAGGAGCTGAGTTAGCCATATTTATTAGCATGGGAGTTGTCTCAGCCAACTTACAAACATCAAACTTTCACTCAGGTGTTTGGTCACATAGAAGGAAACCAGAGAATGGAAGAGTGCTGCAAATCCCCGGTGACCCAATTCCAGCTTAAATTGCATTACCGTTAGCAAGGAAAAAGTAATAGGGCATCCCTTTGCAGGCAGTTTCTATATCACAGCAAGGCACCAGCCTCTTGCTGCTTTCTGGTTTTCAGATAAATAATAGAAGTAAACAGCCTTCACCTTTCCCCTCCTGTCCCCTCCTGTCCCCTCCCAATATGATTGTTCTTTCACCCCCTTTGGAGTGTGAAAGTGTCCCAGGATACAGACCTTTTAAGTATAAAAATGTGCTTCCCAGTTTCAACTTTCCAGCAGTGCAGAAGTATCCTAAGAGGTTAGGAAGAATGAAGAAACATCTAAAATCTATGTGCCTGTGAGTACTTAGCATCCCATTCTTCCTGACACAATAGTTTGAGTTTTGTGTGGTAT